>CM021101.1:210008455-210269839 GCA_007115665.2 Sequoiadendron giganteum
CATCTTTTTGTTCTTCGAGCGATGAGATGTATATGAACTCGATATGACCTCACACTTTCATGTCGATAACTATTGTCTTGCCACTAGAAACTATGAACCCATGTACTCTTGATATGTGTCCTCATCGACATGACACAACTAATTTATTGTCGATATACTAAAAGATATGTGCATTATTATCTCTAAGACCTACATTATCTTATGTCGATATGTTTCATATATTAAATATTCAGGGTTAGATAATTTTTATGTGATCATATGATAAAAATTGACCCAAACCTTGGCGAGTATGTTATGTGAAGAAAAATTTAGGACTCTTTGGGAAACTAATGATCATGAATGGCGAATGAGATTTTTTTCAAAATTTTATAGTTCTAAGAGTGGCTCCATCCGGGGATGAATGATTGTGAGATCATTGCAAGGATCCAGATCTTGGGGTGGGATGACCAATTATTTCAGGATCATGGATTAATGAGAAGGAAGAAATGAAAACAAGTGGAGATGAACATGATCCTATACTACTGTACATGGAGAAAAATTTAAATAAAGGAATCTCAGGATTGTCCATGTACTAGAAATTCCTATACCTTTCATTTTCTATACTACTCTGCATGGAAAAATTCTGGAAGGTTTTGTTAAGAGTTTTCCATGCACTAGCATCCCTTAATCCTCTGTAATTTTTAAGAGAAAAAGTTCTTTAAAAATTCCCCATGTACAAGAAACTCCTGTTCTTCACCACTCATGTTTTTTAAGTAATAATAATCCTCTCCTCTTTTACCAACAACAACAAAAGGTCCCAACCACAAATCTTCAAATTTTCCATGTTTTCATTTCTCCTAGCACTTGGCATTCCACATCAGTACCAGATCATTTTCTTCAAATTTTCTATCTTATTCCCTTTTATCAAATAAATACTTCATTTGTGCTTGCAACTTCATATTTTGGTTTTGAGCTAGTCTTCTCATCTCATTAAGCTCTACCAATTTTTCTATTCTCTCCTCCATCGGTTCTGGAACCTCTATGTCTTCTTGAAGGATAAATTTGTAAACTAGCAAAAAATTGTGTAAAGGCATTCTAGCTTGTGTTCCATAAACTAGTTCAAATGGGGATTTTCCAATTGCCTTTTTTACAGTAATCCTATCATCCCATAAAACCATTTTTAATTTTGAATCCCAAACCCTTTTACTCCCACCTAGCATTCTCCTTATGATTTTTAGAAGGCTTTTGTTACTGGACTCTACTTGACCATTATCTTGTGGGTGGTAAGGAGTAGCATAGGAAACAATAATACCATGTGTACTACAGAAAGTCTTAAACTCATCAGATCTAAAACACATCCCATTTTCTATAATTAATCTTAATGGTGTACCAAACCTAGTAATAATGTTATCCATAAAAAAATTGATCATAACTTTACTCATTGCTTTCTTGGTTGGGATTGCTTCTACCCATTTGGTGAATTAATCGGTGGCTACCAATATCGATTTGTGTCCTCCACTTGATTTCTCTTGTACCTCCCCAATAAAATCAATCCCCTGTTGATGAGAAGGGGCTTCAACCTACATAGGTCTAAGTGGTAAAGCTCCCTAATATTTCATTTTGCCTAAAAACTTCTGACATGCCTCACACTTTCTTACATATGAAAAATAATTATTAAATACTTTTGGCCAGTAATAACCTACCCTGAGAATCTTATGTGCAATTGTCTTTGCAGAATAATGGACTCCAAAGATCCCTTCATGCATATCTTTTAAAACATGTTTAGCTTGTTACTCATCTAAACATAACAGTAACATCACATCCTTGTTCTTCCAAAATAAATCAACTTCTATGAATACATATTTAGATTCTTGTAGTTTCAAAGTTCTTCTCTGGTTATCATTAAATCCTTCAGGGCACTTCATGTTTCTAAGGTAATACTTGATGTTTGTATACCAAGGTGTATGCTCAATACTTGCAATTGCATTTCCTTCAGCTTCTACATTGAAAATTTGATTTGCTTCAATATTTGATTATGCCATTAACTTGTCCAAACCTTGGCCTCTTACCAATTTGGTAATTTTATTTCAGTATCAAATTCTTGGATTTGATTAATTCACCTGCATCTCTTCCCTATTACTTCTGACTATGTTAAAATGTCTTTAAGAATTGTGTGAGGAACATAAGAAATCACTTTGGCTCCAACAAGATACGGTCTAAAATCTTTTGTGGATTTTACTAATGCAAAAGCTTATTTTTCCATTATATCATATTTTAATTCTGACCCCTGCAATGATTTACTAAAGAAGTACATAAGTTGCCCATGACCATCCTCATATTTTTGTAACATAACAACAAATATAGTGTGTAAGGAAGCAAATGAAAATATTTGAAAAGGTTTTGTAAAATCAGGAGATTTGAGGACAGGGGCTTCTTTGATGGCCCTTTTGATGGATACAAAAAGATTCCAATGCTTATGGAGTCCATTCTATTTTTTGTCCCTTCCTTAGGATTTTTGATATGGGTTTAACAATTTTAGCAAAGTTAGACACAAATATCCTAAAAAAGTTAATCTATCCAAAAATGATTGGATGGCTTTGACAATTTGAGGAATAGGCACCTTATCTATGGCTTAAACCCTCTCAGTATCTATTCTAACTCATTCTTTTGATACAATATGTCCTAAGAATTTTCCCTCTATGACAAAAAAATGACATGTTTTAGGGTTCAAACTAATGCCATACTCTCAATATTTAATGAATATTGTTTCTAGATGTTCTACATGATCTTCAACCCTTTTTGAGTAAGCAGTAAGGTCATCTTGATATACTACCATTATAGTATTAATTAAATCTGAAAATTCTAGATCCATAGCTCTTTGGAAGGTTGCTCCTGCATTTGTAAGACCAAATAGAATTCTCACATAGACATATGCTCCCCATGGAGTTGTAAAATTTGTCTTGTACTGCTTAGATTCCCTGACTTCAACCTGATTATAACCAGAGAAACCATCCATCATAGATAACATCGCACACCCTATTACTTTATGCAGTATAGCCTCCATATTAGGTAGAGGGTAATTATCTTTGAGGGATGCCATATTTAAATTTTTTAAGTCCACACACAGTCTGATATCTTTGTTCTTCTTTCTCATAGGAACTAGGTTTGACACCCATGTTGAATTTCTGAATGGTTTAATGATAACCCCATCTCTAAGCTTTACCAACTCCTACATTTTTGGTTCCAATGTAGGGTGAATAGGTCTTTGTTTCTACCTAAACAGTTTTGCATTTGGTTTCAATAGAATTTCATGTTGAAATAGGTCCTCCCTATATGATTTGAGATCTTCATAAGACCATGCAAACACATGTTTATATTTTCTTAGTAATGAAATCAACATTCTCCAAATTGTTGGGCTTATTTTCTTTCCAATATATAATTTTCATGGTGCCAGTTCAGTCCCTAAATTTACCTTAATCAAGTGAGAGTGTTAAATATGTAGGCCCACTAGCCAAAGGATTAATGTCCCAAGATTAGTATAAGACACTTATGATCTTTCAAGAGTCAATAGATAGGGATTCAGTTGAATAAGGTCTCACCTTTTCTTTAGAGGTCTTCATAGCTTTCCCAAAGAACTTCCATCTCTACTTAGGGATATACTTAGTGAGCAGCTTCATGCATGATACTATACCTTACACCACACTAAGAAATGGTTGAATGGTCTAAAACTAGGCTATACAATTTTTCTAGGGTAATCCTCTATATGCGACAAGGACTCATGATGAGTAATCTATGAATTTGGAAGTGAAAATAATTCAAACAACTAGAAGACACTGGTAACCCAATCTTCTCCCTCACTTCCCAAAGGTATAAATTTATTCAGGGCTTATCCCAAATGATAAAATCACAACTTCCAAGAGGCATGTATTTTCATTCACCCCCACTATTTAAGCTCCACCAAAAGATTGGAGTTGAGGTTTTCCTCTAAGGTGATAAAATCCCTAGACAAACCCCCAAAAAAGAAAAGGAAAATGTGGTCTTTATTATTGTCAATATCACACAAAGTGTGTGAGAGAAGAGAATATGGTAACACACACTTTTAGGATTAAGAGACACTTTTTCTTCAATTAACCAAATTGAAATGTGTATGGTTCATTTTAATCCTTCATTGAAATGGTTTTAAAATAAACTAAACAAGTGATGAGTTGGATGGAGTGTGTATGGTGGTGCCTATTGTAGGCCCAAAGCCTAGTTGTGGCCTACATGTAGTAGCCATTTTGTGCATGTTGCGATAGAGTATTGGATCAATGGTTTGTGGGTGTACTCTTGCATGGGGTGGGTTTTCATCACTTTCAGGGTGATTTCTCTTGAAAGATTATATTCTTCTTGGTGATTTTCAGTTGTTTAGTGCTAGTTTATGGTGTGGGGGTTTTAGGGGGACTAAAAAGGGATTTCTTATCATTGTCTTCTTTTATTTTTCTCTTTTTGTTATCTGGATTTTTTGTTGTCCCCTCTATGGTTTTGGCTATGTTTGGAGGGGGATTGGTTTCTTTCTCACATGGTGCTACATGCATCCATGGGAAAGCCTGACCTTGCCTCTTCTCTGCCTAGAGGAGGTATTAACTTTGTGAACATGGCTAACCCTAGTGAGGGATCATCTAGGAATAGTGCTCTCAGATTGGAAAAGGTCAATGGGTGTTTGGAGAGATCTCAAGATCACCCAGTCTTGGTGATTCAACAAGAATCAGTGGCTAAGAATGTGGAGTATTATAGTAACAGTGTGTTGGTCTACAAGTATATTGGGATGACAGTGTTGCTTCCATTTCTAGAATTTTGTGTTTGCAAGACATGGAACCGTGAGGGTGACATAAATATAATGTTGATGAACAATAAGTTCATGGTGTAATTTTCCTATTTGGCTTATAGGAATAAGGCTTTTGAAGGTGGGATTTACTTCTACAATAAGGTGGGTCTCTTTATTAAACCATGGCATGTTGAATTTAACTTTGCAGAGGAGCTCCCTAGTTTGGGTTTGTCTTCCTCATCTACCTCTAGAATATTGGAGAAGTGATATATTGCAAATAGTTGTTCTTTTACATGGAAATCCTACTAGTCCCTCTCAAAAAACATTAAATAAAAATGTACTTTCTTTATCTTGTGTGTGTGTTGAAATTAACTTGAATAATCCACTTCCAAACTCAGTAGATATTAGCATTAGATTATCTTCTTAGACCCAGCAGTTGGAATATCAATCATTACCTTTATGGTGTTTGTTGTGCCATGAATATGGTAACCTTCAATAGAAGTTCCCTTGAGTTTTTCATGGTTCTAGTTTAGGTAATGCTCCTTCTCATTCTACCCTAAAGATGGAAAAAAACAAGGCTCCCATGCATGGGGTGGTGGCTGATAAGGAGGGTTTTTTTCTAGTTAAGCCTTGTAACAAGGATAGAGGTCAAAAGAGAACCCTTAGAGATATGCAATAAAATGATACCTTTACTAGGTTTGAGTCTTTAGAAGATTTGGCTTAGGAAGTGGGTGTTTCCTTTGACATGCAGTTGGTCAATGGATTTGTTGTTGAGAAGCACCATGGGAATCGGTCCATGGTATTTCTAACTCTACTTAGTTTTGGGATCAAGAGGCTCAAATGGACATGAATCTACCTCACTCTATCCCTGAGAAGGGGGGGCTAGTTTGATGCTAGAGGTTATTTAGGGTTTTGTTGTCATCAGTTCTAGACTCATGGTCGAGAAGGGTGTTTTTGACCTAGTTAAAATTAAGTCATCTTCTCCTATTTTTTGTCTACAACAAAAGCCCCCTAAAGGGGGTTCTTGAGAAGCCTCTTAAGTCTAGAAGAAAGAAGGACCAATAAAAGGTAAAGTTAATTGGTAAGGACCATTTATTCTCATTTCTCCCAAACTCAGTGATGATTATTTTTTCTTGGAATTTAAGGGGTATGAATAGCATCCCTAGATAAAAGGCTATTTGTTAGTTGATTCATGTTCACTCTCCTGATTTGGTTTTCCTTAAAGAGAAAAAGTTGTATGTTGAAAGTATTTTGAATTTATCTTCTAGGATCTAGGGTAGAGGTTAGTGCCAGTGTATCATAGCACATGATAGCTCTAGTGGGGTTTCTTGTTTATGGGATCTACATAGAGTTAGTCCAATTTGGTGGCTCTCTCACATGTATTCTATTTCTCTAGTTGCTTTGAGTTTGGAATTGGGTGAGAATTATTCTTTCTAACATATATGCTCCTATTGATCTCCCTAGCAAGACCCAACTATGGTCTCATGCTAGATACATGCACTCTCTAGATCCTTTTCTTCCTTGGATTGTGGTAGGGGATTTCAATTATATCTTCTCATTTGAGGAGAAGAGTGGTGGTAGTACCCATCTTGATCCCTCCTCAGAAATCCAAAGGGACAATGTTTCTCTCCTAAATTTGGTGGATATCAAACCCTCTAATAGAATGTCTACTTGGAACAATAGGAAAAATGGGGAAGCTACTATTTTTGAAAGGTTGGATATGTTCTCGATGTCTAGATTCTAGGTTGGTGATAGGTGGATGAATAGCTTTGAGACTTTGGATTGGTGGGGATCAAATATGTGGTTGATCAAATTATTGGCATGCTATTCTCATTATTCTGAAAAGAAGTCTTTTAGATTTCATCTCATGTGGCTTTGAGATGCACTACTTCATGATCTTGTTTTTGGATAGTGGTGCTTTGGAAATTTGACTCATGGCACTATAATGTACTCCTTCTCCAAGAGGCTACAAATTGTTAAATATATGTTGAAATGTTGGAATATGGACCATTTTGATCTTGTCTTTCAAGCTAGATGGGAAAATCAAGATCAATTAAATTCCATTACTTAGTAGATTCAGGACCATGATCATACTGAGGATGATGGTAAGCTGGAAGTAGCATTTGTGAAGGAAGTGGAGGAATGGGAGCTATGGGAGGAAATTTTCTGGAAGCAAAAGTCCCACATTGACTAGCTCTAGGAAGGTAATAGGAACACTTCCTCTTTTCATAATTTTGTTAAGGATAGAAGGTAGTGTAATATCATATCTTCCCTTAGGACTTCTAAGGGGGTTCAATTATCTTCTTTTGATGAGATCTCAAAAGTATATGTTTGGTTCTTTTCTAATTTTTTTTTTACGAATCCCCTTTTGCTAATCATGATGAAGCTTTAATCTTAGCCTATATCCCACCTTTGGTGACTAGTGAAATGAATGACTCTTTTCTCAAATTGATTTCTTTTAAGGAGTTGGAGGATATTGTGTTTCAGATGAAGATGGGGAAACCTCCTAGGCCTAATGTGTATTTGGTTGAGTTCTTTCAAGAGATTTGCGAGGACCGTATAAGGCTTGATCTTCTTAAGGTTGTCAAAGAATCTCAATAGAATAAGAAAATTCTAAGAGCCATGAATGCTAATTTTCTTACTCTTATCCCAAAAAGGGATGGAGCTAATTCTTTGGATCTTTCTAGACCAATTTCCCTATGTAATGTTGTGTATGTAAGATAATTACAAAGTTGATTGTAGAGAATTAAAATACATGGTTAAGCAGGTTAATTTTGGACGAGCATGGTGGATTTATTACTGGCAAGCAAATTCTTGATGGGATTGTCATTGCATCTAAAAATATTCATTCTATGTCCTCCTCTAGAGAGAAGGCCATGTTTATTAAATTGGACATGAACAAGGCATATTACTATGTTACATGGGCCTTCCTATTCAAGATATTGAGGGATTTTGGGTTTGGAAGCACATGGATTGAGTGGGTTATGAGTTCTGTCACCTCTTCTTCTTTCTCACTTATTAATGGTGAGCCTTTTGTGCTTTTTGGAGAATTTAGGGGCCTCTGGAGAGGTGGTATTTTGTCCCCCTACTTGCTTATTTAATGGCTAAGGTATTAGGGAAATTTATTAAATCTCATGTGGAACTGGGTCTCATACAGGGTTGGTCTTGGGGTAATAATTTACCCCCCAATCCCATCTTTAGTTTGTGGATTACATTGCTCTAATGGGCATGGCCAAAGTTGAAGAAGATGTCAACTTGAGGAAGGTCCTAGATAGTTATTTGGATGCTTTGGGATAAAGTATCAAGGAGGGGAATTCCTTCACTTATTTTTTTAATACTCTAAAGCTTATTCAAAGGAGAATTGTTAGAATTCTTAGATTTTAGATTGGCTCACTTACTTTTTTCTATCTTGGTATTCCTCTTGTTGTTTGTTCGCTCTCTAAGTTATTTTGGAAGGATGTTATTGATAAGTTTTGCAAAAAGGTTAGCCATTGGACTTGCAGTTGGCTCTCAAATGATGGGACGGTGACTCTTTTAAAGTTAGTGGTCCAAGATCTTCCTCTATATAGATGCTTTGTCTTATTTTCCCCTTCCTGCTTTATCAAAGAATTTGAGAGTCTCTCTTGTCAGTTTCTTTGGTCTGTTGCAAGATTGAAAAGACTAAAGGCATTGAGGAAAGTTTGTAGGTGTTTTCATTTATGTCAACCGATTAACTGGTTATGTACTAGTTGTTGTTGGTTGTATATTTTGATGATATTGAAAAAATTGTAATAAAGATATGTTGCATATTTTTATTGGTTGCTCTAGTTTTTTGTCCTAATTTTCTCCTATGGTTATGTGGTTTAGATATGATGTTCATGGTTGTTAGTAGACATTTTATCGAAATGTTTGGTTGTTGATTCATTGTAGAGTGCAAGTTGTGTTCACCAGTTGTGAACTATGGTTTTTGTGTTTCTGGTTGAGGTCGGGAGAAATATTGTTGGTCCAAATTTTTCTTTGATGAAGTCTTATGACTTGTGGTTCTAGAGTTGTGTTACCCTAGTTCTATTGAAGATATTTTTTGATATTTGGAAGATTCGTGCTTAATGGTTCTATGTGTTTTACACTGGTTTGGTTGACCTTATGTGAAATACTACTTTCGAGGATGATGAAGCATGTGTTTGGGTTGCCCTCATTCTAATTCCACCCTAGGATTTTTTGGTGCTGACCTAATTTGAATTTAAATTTAGATGGCCAACTTTGGATACGTTTCAAAGTTGAAGATGGTATAAATATAAGATGAGTCGAAGGCAAAGAGTGGTGATGCAAGAGCGAAGAAGTAGAGAAATAAGAGAAAATAGAAAGTATAGTTTTGTGGTACATTGATTCTATTCAGTAAGAGTGTGTGTTTAGAGTGTGACAAATCAATGTGAAGCTTAATGTTGAGTTTTTAGATGCAGTGAGTAGAAGGTGAACTCTATCATTCATGCATGTGTGGAGTAATTGTGGTGAAATTATTTGTTGCATTGGTATTGTAGTCTCTCTGTAACATCTCTTCTTTGTATTCTATGTATCTTTGTGGCAGTGAGCCCTCTGGGTTCTAGCCTAGTTGGACAATGAGTCCTTGTTCCAGATAGTGAGTCCTTATTTTAGGTAGTGAGCCTTGTTTCTCACAGTGAGCATTTTGTAATCAATTTTGATATTATCTATAGTGTGAGTTAATCCTCACCATGGTTTTTCCCATATTGGTTTTTCCATTTAAATATGATGTTATTGTGTTTATGTGTTGGATCTAAGTTTATGCATTGGTAATTGATGATTAATCATTTAAGCAGTATTACAGATTAGTTCTAGTGATTGAATTATAGGCATAATTTTGTGACAACTGATTCACCCCCCCCTCTTAGTTGTCATATTCAACTATTGGTATTAGAGCTTAACCGCTTGAGGAAGGTTTGAGATGGCTGGAATTTTTTTTTATGATTATTCGAGGTTCGATCCAGAACTAATTATGGTATTTGGAAAGTATTGATGGAAGAATATCTGGAGTATTTCAAATATGATGTGGAGAAAGAATCTAAAAATCCTTACACTCCTCCTTCTAATGGTCTGAGTACACCTAAAGAAATAAAATTACATGAAGCAAAAAATAAGGAAAAATACATTTTAAAGAATAGTCTAGTACATTCAGAGTTGATCAAGGTTCAAAATTTGAAGACAACTAAGGAAGTTTGGGATGCTTTAGAAAGAGCGCATGATGGTGATGAAAGAGTTAAAGAGGTGAAACTATAGAATTTGGAGACACAGTTTGTTCTTCTACATATGTCCAAAGATGAAATAGTGGTCAGTATGTGAGGGCTTGATGATACTATTGATGAAATAAGGATTGTAAAGAAGATTCTCAAAACTCTTCATGATGGTTATAGTGAGAAGGTGAGTGCTATTGATAAAAATATAAATTATAAGACTTGTACTAAAGATATTATATTAGGATGTTTGACATATTATGAGATGAGGAAGCTGAGTCTAAGGAACAAGGAAGAAAATTATAGACTACCTTTAAATCTACAAAAGATGAAGATCCAGATGAAGAGAACATTGATGAAATAGAAGCTAAATTTATAATAAGAATGAGGAAAGGCTCCAATAAGTATGAAGGTAATTTTCCCTTTAAATGATTTAGTTGTGGATAAATAGGTCATTATGCTATAAAGTGTTTAGAAAGAGCCAAATGAAATAAACTAAGATATCATAAGGAAAAGAAAAGAAAGAAGATTAACAACTAGCTTACTATGTGAATGATAATGCTAGTATTTATGATGAGGATTAGGAATATGAAGATCCATATTACAATGAATGCTTGTTATTCATGATTAAGGATGAACCTACTTCTGCTAATTCTAAAAAATAGGTAAAACAAAGCCCTTTGGAGAAGGACAAAAAATAAGGTATAGTTATCTCTGCCTAAATGCGAAACAAGAGAAAAATTATTGGGTAGTTGATAGTGGTTGTTTCATCATCTGACTAGTTATAGAAGTATGTTTGTTAAGCTTGAAAAATATGATGGAGGCTTGGTTATGTTTGGAGATGATACTGGTGCTAAAATCTATGGGATAGGTTAAATAAGTTTTGATGGAAAGCATCATACTGACGATGTTTACTATGTTAAGGGTTTAAGGGATAATATTTTGAGTGTTGGTCAGATGTGTAGAAAAGGATATGATATTGTTTTTAACGATGAGAAATGTGATATACATAAAGGATTCAAAACATTTATTGCTACAGGATAGAGATCTGAAAGGAATAGCTATCAACTTAAGGGCGTTGATGGACAATGCTTTATGACTCAATTAAATGATAGATGGTTGTGGCATAGGAGAATGTGTCATATGAATTTTGATAACTTGGCAAGGATTGGTGTTTTTCAAGTTGTGAGAGACTTACCAAGAATTACAAAGCCTATTAATGCTATTTTCAAGAATTGTTAGTTTGGAAAGAAATCAAGAAATCATTCAAGATCAAAGGAACCGTCTACTACTAGACTACTAGATTTAGTTGATATAGATCTCTATGGTCCTACAAGAGTAAGAAGTATACTTGGTGAAAGGTAATTTATGCTTTTAATTGATGATTATTCTAGATATACATAGGTTACATTTCTTAGAGAGAAATCAGATGCATTAGATAGATTCAAGACATTCAAAGAAATGGTTGAAAATGAAGTGAATTTGAAGATAAAATGCTTAAGATCTGACACAGGCAGACAATTCACCTCCCATGAGTTTAATATGTTTTGTGAATTAAATGGAATAAAGAGACGGTTATCTACTCAGAGAAATCCTCAGCAAAATGTATTTTCCCAAAGGAAAAATAGAATAGTTCAAGAAGCTGCTAGGTCAATGATTACTAAGGCTAGTTTACCGAAAGTTTGTAGGAAAGAAGCTATTCATACTACTATTTAAGTGTTCAATCAAGTTCAAGCAAGAGAAAATAGTACAAAGACTCCTGATGAGCTATGGCATACAAGAATTCCTACAGTTAAATATTTTAACGTATTTAGAAGAAAATGCTATATCAGAAGAGATGAAGGAATTTTCTTGGATATTCTACTAAAATTAAGGCATACAAATGTTTCAATAAAAGGCTCAGAAAGATTGTATAAATTTCTAATGTAAAGGTTGATGAGACAATGAATAATTCTATTGATACTAATGGATATGTATCTAATGAGAATGATTGTGCAAGAATAAAATAAATTATGGAAGAACAAGAAAAATATGAGCAAGAGAAACAGGATGAATAGAATGAAAGAGAAGAAGATGTTTCGGTGATGTCCCCTAGGACACCTAGATATGTACATAGAATAATCATTTAGAAAGTCAAATTATTGGAGATAAGACAAAAGGCGTGTTAACTATAAGCAAAGCTTCCACTAAAGTGAATTTTTGTTTACTTTCTGAGATAGAACCAAAGAAAGTAATTGAAGCTTGTAAAGATGAACATTGGAAGGAAGCGATGAAAGAAGAGCTTTTGCAAATTGAGAAAAATCAAACTTGAAAATTGGTCCCAAGACCGATAGATAAAAACATCATTGGATCAAAGTGGGTATTTAGAAATAAGTTGAATGAGAATGGAGAAGTGGTTAGAAACAAAGTGAGGCTTATGTGTAAATGTTACTCACAAGTAGAAGGCATATATTTTTAGGAAACTTTTACCCTAGTAGCAAGAATGGAAGAGATAAGGATGTTCTTGGCACTTTTTGCTTACAAATATTTCAAGGTCTATCAAATGGATGTCAAGTCACTATTTTTGAATGGAGAACTAGAAGAAGAAGTCTATATGGAACAATCAGAAGGATTTTAGTTGGCAGATCAATTGGATATGGTGTTCATATTGAAGAAAGCTGTATATGGGTTGAAGCAAGATCCTAGAGCTTGGTATGGAAGGTTAGATAAGTACTTGGTTCAAAAAGGATTTAACAAAGGTATGATAGATAATAATTTGTACTTTAAGATTGAAAATGACAAAATCTTGATTATAGTTGTGTATGTTGATGATATTATCTTTGGAGGAAACGAAATTATGTGCAAGATGTTTACGTAATATATGCATAAAGAATTTGAAATGTCTATGTTTGCGGAGATGAATTTCTTCCTTGGGCTATAGATTAATCAAACAAAGAAAGGAATTTTCATTTCATAGTCTAAGTATCAGAGAGAAATGTTGAATAAGTTTGAGATCGATGGTTCCAAATTGGTAAGTACTCCTATACTGACTGGTTGCAAATTGGGTAAAAATGATAATTCACCTAAGGATGATCAGAGCAAGTATAGATCTATGATTGGTGGAATATTATATTTGACTACTACTAGAATGGATATCATGCATGTAGTCTATCTTATTGCTAGATTTCCAGAAGATCCAAAGGAAACACATGTTATAGTTAAAAGAATACTTAGATATCTGAATGGCACTCTGGATTATGAATTGTGGTATCATAAATATACTAAATTTACACTCAATGCCTATACAGATGCATATTGGGCTGGATGTGTAGATGAAAGAAAGAGTACAAGTGGTCCAATGAATTCTTTCTTTGATGTATATTGGTGGCATGGTTGAGTAAGAATCAAGATTGAGTCTCCTTGTCTGTTGCTAAAGCTGAGTATTTTGTTGTTGCATCTTGTTGCACACAAGTTCTATGGATGAAATAGTCATTGAAAGATATCACAGTGTTATATGATGATGCCATTTCTATATTATGTGATAATACAAGTGTAATTAACATATCTAGGAATCTTGTGATGCACTCGAGGACGAAGCATATATCTATTAGATATCATTTCTTGAGAGAGGTCATAGAGAATGAAGTAAAACTTGAGTATGTTCCAATGAAGGATCATATTGCTGATATTTTCACAAAGGCTCTTCCTAAAGATACTTTTCAGTATCTTCGGGAGAAGTTAGGGTTTATTTACCATCCTTTCCTAAACTAGATGCATATTGAGATGCATCATTCCAGTGGATCCATGTATCTATCTTTCTTCTGGACTGATTTTTTGGTGGCTACCTCTCAGGGGGAGCAGGTAGTATTAGGTGTAGTCATTTTGTGTATTATATTGTCATGTCAAATGAGAGATCAAGAGAAAATATTATTTTTCCTTTTCCATTGAAGTCAAAGGGGGAGAGAAGAAGCATATAAGAGATTATCTTCTAAGAGGGAGAAAAAAAATGTATTCAAAGCTAGTATGTTGTCTTTGATGGTTTTTCAAATCATGTGTTGCCATCAATGATAAAAGGGAGAATTGTTGTAAGAGTGAAAAGACTGAAGGTGTTGATGAAAGTTTATAGGTGTTGTCATTGATGTCAACTAGTTAAATGGCTATCTACTATTTCATGTTGGTTGTATATGTCGAGGATATTGACAAAATTGTAATAAAGATATGTTGCATGTGTTTAGTGGTTGCTCCAGTTTTTGGTTTGTATTTTCTTCTATGGTTTTGCAGTTCATATATGATATTCATGGTTGTCAACAAATGTTTCATCTATATGTTTGGTTTCCAATTCGTTGTACAGTGCAAGTTGTGTTCACTAGCTATGAACTATGGTTTTATGTGTTTTTGGTTGAGGTTCAAGAGAAATATTGTTGGTCTGGATTTCTCTTTGATAAAGTCTTATGACTTGTGGTTCTAGAGTTGTGTTTCCCTAGTTCTATTGAAGATAGTTTCGATATTTGGAAGATTCATGATTAATGGTTCTATGTGTTTTACACTAGTTTTTCTGACCTTGTGTGAGATACTACTTTCGAGGATGATGAAGCCTATTGGATATTTTTGGGTCCCTTGAACCACGTGTTTGGGTTGCCCTCATTCTAATTCCACCGTAGGATGTTTTGGTGCTGACATAATTTGAATTTAAATTTGGATGACTGACTTTGGATAGGTTTCAAATTTGAAGATGATATAAATACAACATGAGTTGATGGTGAAGAGTGGTGATGCAAAAGCGAAGAAGTAGAGCGATAACCGAAAAGAGAATGTATAGTTTTGTGTGACATTGATTTTATTTAGTAAGTGTGTGTGTTGAGAGTGTGGAAGATCAATGTGAAGCTTAATGTTGAGTTACCAAATGCAGTGAGCAAAAGGTGAACTCTATCTTTCATGCATGTGTGTAGTAATTATGGTGGGATTCTTTGTTGCATGGGATTGTAGTCTCTTTGTAACATCTCTTCTTTGTCTTCTTTATATCTCTATGGTAGTGAGCCCTCCAGGTTGTAGCCCTATTGGATAGTGAGTCCTTGTTCTAGACAATCAGTCCTTATTTTAGGAAGTGATCCCTCCGTGTTGTATCCCTGTTGGAAAATGAGTCCTTGTTTCAAACAGTGAGTCCTTATTTCAGGTAGTGAGCCTTGTTTCTGGTAGTGAGCCTTTTGTAATTGGTTTTGATATTCTCTATAGTGTGAGTTAATCCTCACTTTGGTTTTCTCCATATTGGGTTTTCCACTTAAATCTGGTGTTGGATTTAAGTTTTGCATTGGCATTTGATGATTAATCATTTAAGCAGTATTAGAGATTAGTTCTAGTGATTGAATTAAAGGCCTAATTCTATGACAACTGATTCAACCTCCCTATCAATTTTCCTATTCAACATGGTATAGATGCCTCCTCTCAAGGAAATGGAGCTTGGTTAAGTGGGATAATATTTTCAAGCCAAAGTAAGAAGGCGGGCTTGGGTTGCAATGAGATTATTTGAATGGACAGGCTTTGGTGGGTAAGTTTTACTAGAGATGGTTCTCACAACAACATCAAATATGGGATAATATCCTTATCTCTAAATATTTTTGGGGTGTAGAGAGTGTTGATGTGCCCAAACTCATCCTTATGGGGAAGGGTTCTACTATTTGGGGTACCCTTTAAAGGGGATCCAAACTATTCAAACAAGGGATTTTTTGGAACTACAATAGTGTCTTGGAAGCTTTTTTTTGGTTTGATTCTTAGGATGGTCATCCTCCTATCATGTCAACTCACCCTCATCTACAAAATGTATGTAGAAATTTTCATGATTCTGGTTGTAGTAGAGTGGCTGATTTCACGTCCTCTCAGGTTCTTAACCAAGCCACCGTGTACATGTGGAAGGACCCTCTTGAGTTTCCTATATGGAGATCAATGAAGGAGCATTAGGACTTGGCCAATATTTTGGCTAGAAGGGTTTGTAACTCTCTTTGTTGGATGGATTTTTTTGGCTTGGGGACATGACCCAAAAGGAAAATTCTATGTTTTCTCTGGCTATTAGGTATCAAATGAGTAAGTTTTTGGGCGAATGGTGGTTCCTTGGTGGAAACAAGTTTGAAATAAATTCTCTTAGTTTGTGGTTCATAATAGGAGAATCTTTGGAAGCATGGATTTCAGGGTCCCTCTATGTGTGTCACATACAATAGTAATGAAGAGAGCACTTCTCACTTCTTCTTTTAGTGTCCCTTTGCTAGAATGATTTGGCACTTATGGTGGGAAGTCTGGAACCAACCATGCAAACATGCCTCTTCTTTGGATGACATTTAGATTGGAATGGGGAACTCTCCAACTAAGACTTATTTCCTTAATTAGAAAATTGGCCCTAGTTTGATTATTTGATATATCTGGTTTGAATGCAATCATAGAATTTTTGTAGATAAGAAGCTTCTAGTGTGTCTTCTATGTTTGAGATTCTTGGGGGTTCTCCAAGAGACTCTAGTTGCTAAGTGTGATTTTTCTATTCCTATGGATCTTTGTGATCTAGGTGTGGTCTAAATTTTGGGGGTTCTTTTCTATGATAGGAGTGCCCCCATGCCTGGGTCAGGTTGGTGTGGTAGAGTGAATATCTAGAGAGGTGGTTATTGGAAACCCCTTCATCTTGGGGTGTTGAAAATTAACACTAGTGGGTCTTCCAAAGCAAATCCTAGGCATGGGGGGGTTGGCAGTATTGGTAGTGATAGCTCGAGGGTGGTGGAGTTCTTCTTTTCGATGTATAGGGGATAGAAAAATAATAAATTTGTGGAGAATTTTCCTATTTTTAGTGATGAAATGACCTTGTTCCCTTGGTTGGAGAAGGATTATTGTGAGTCAAATTCCCAAGTTTTGATTAATATGTTGAATAAGCGTCAATTAAATGATGTGAATTGGTAGCTGGTTGTGGTGGTCAAGTAAATAATTTCTCTAGGTGGTTGATGGCTTGGCTAAATGGTCGTCTAAGAGGATGGGGACTTAGAATGTGGAATACTGGGGAATCCTTCTTGAGGACCTTTCCTAGGTTTTGGAATGTCTTGTTATGGAGGAGATGAGATGTTTCTTGGGAGTTTCTTGATGGCTCTACTTTGGGATCTTGACCCCTTGTGGGTCTATTGTACTATTTGGCTTGTATTGTTTTATTAGCTCAATAAAGTTCTTACCCCTTTTTAAAAAAAAACTAAACAAGTAAGGCACACAAAAAATTAAATTTTCTATTTAAACTTGTCTTCTTAATACCATCCTACAAAACCAATTTTGTTAGAAGTTTTTTTCTCTTTGGCTTGCGAAAAAGGATTGTTTACTTGTTTTTCTCTTTCACCATGAAAATCTATTGCATTTAATGACTAGTTAAAAATATGAAAAATATTATTCAAATAGAAAAATTAACTGCACCATTAGTCTCCTTTGATCAATTTTATTAAATAAATCATCAAAAAGAAAGTTTGTGTTCTTGTTTAAATTTTGAAACTAAAATTCTCACTTTGACTAACTATATCTGAATTTTGGTTGCTGATTTGAAAAAACTAACCTAATCTTTAGCATCCATGTTAGAACCATATTTCCAACACTTGAAAAAAGTTAAAAATATGATTAGTGGTTTGAAAGTTATGATTATTTTACTATAGGTTGTTATTTTTAAAAATTACAAAGATGAAGAGAAAATAATTTGGCCAATTGATTAAACCTTTAATAATCATTATTTTTTAATCAAAAAGTGAAACAAAATTAATTATCAACAAAAAATTAAGATTTTTCATAACAAATTTATAGTTCAAAAGTACAAATCTGTACCAATGTATGGATTAACTAAGAAATTGCCCGAAAAATATTATTTTTTAGTTTAAAATATTATCCTGAACCAAAATATGAACTATTATATATAAAAATTCATTTCTCAGCTCTTCCATACACAAATGTGATGTATGTTTCTGCTCAAGAATCTCCTAAAATTGTTTATTTTCAAAACCTCTCGAAAGTACTTGCAACTTGCAAGACAAAGAAAAATACCAAAAACTCACAAACAATATGGGTAGTCAAAAAAGGTTAGTGTTCACATTGGGTTCACCAAAATATATGCATTGGAGTTATAAAAAATAGAAATTAGAATAGCTTGAAAACATATAAATAAAAAAATTAAATTAAACTTCTACTTTATCGATATCACATAAAACCTCAAAATAAATGATGTTATTTTTCCTTTGGATGTGGATGTTAAATATCAACAACATAACAATAGACTTCAATGATAATTGATTGACTTTGATTGATGATATATTTTGATAGAGTTGATTTACAAAAGATATGAGATATGAAAATGATGAAAGAATGATCTTATTTTTAAATTTTATGAGGATAAATCAAACAAGAGATGAGGATAAGATTGAGGACTTTCATTAATTGGAGAATGTGTGACCAGTGCCAATTCAACTGAAAATAGAGATTTTCCAATTTGAGGACTTGTGAAGATAATATTAGATTATTTATTTATTTGATGGGCAAATGTGCAGGATCATCATGGAAAAAAAAGGTCCTTAAGTGGCAATAAAAAAATAGAAAATCAGAGTTAGGCAACTTGACGCAAAAATTCGAATAAGTTATCTATATTATTTCAAAAATATGTAAGAATAGAATCTATAGAAAATTGAATGTAGTCTCTAAACTACTAGGTATTCTTTTTTTAAAGAGCTATTTGGTGAAAATTTGAAATTTCAATGCAGTAGTACTTAAATTTCAGGGAAAAAATAAGAAGTAGGTGTTTGTCTAACCACCATAACCATAATAAAATGATAATATTTTATAATAATATTTTAAATATAAGTAGAGGACTCGTGTCTCGATGTGATGCATATTTTTTTGTAATTTTTTTCCAAGTAAATAATTAATTATAATTTTTTTATTAAATTTTTTAAAAAATATTAAAACTCGTATGTCTGACCACCTTAACTTGGTCGAAACTTCATGAAATTCAATTATTTATTTTTTAATCCGATAGTATACAAATTATAGAATGTGACGCATGTTTCATATTCAAAAAATGTGATACCGTTTGAAAGCTATAGATGTTTTTCAATCAACCTATCAATTAGGACTTTAGTTGTAATTTAAATAGAAAATGAGTAATAATTATTTATTAAATTCAAAGTAAAGCATAATTTATATTGGTGGAAAGTTGAGAATATCCTTTAAAAACCATTTTTGTTTCATCAATTTTGGGTTAAAAAAACGTCATCAGCCACATGGGCCATCATATCACTTACATATCTCCATTTTTGGCCCATCATGATCCTACACATACCCATGAACATAAATTTTCTATTGGAATACTAAGTTAACTCATGAAGAATGAAGAAGTTTCTAAAGTGAATGTGAAGTAGACTGATGAAGTGTAAAGAGTTACTAAATGAAGAGTGAGTTAACTAATGATGGAAGGAAGAGTTGATTGCAGAGAAAATTGGATTTAAGTGATGAGTGAAAATTGAAATTATTTGAAAACATATAATTAGATCACATTTAATAAATAATAATGTGATGTGATAAATGATTGTTAACTAATTAGGTGATAGATAATAAATGGAAATTATTAAATGATAATATGTGGTAAATGATACCAAATTAGAAAGAGATAGCAGGTGAGGTTTTCTATGACTTGTGAGGCCGAGGGCACATTCCCATGGCCCTCCTTGCATGTGCATGGTCTGTGTTGGTGGTTAGTGAGTGTTGGGTGTCGATTCAATGTGGGGGTACTTTCTCGAATTCAAGGTGGGTGTTTTTATTTGTCTACATTTTCTCCTTTTATTGCTATATGAAGCCTTTGTTATTTTCCATCCTCCACTACTTGTGTTGTGTGTGTGGGGGTCTCATCCCTCTTGAATTAGGTCTTTCTTTATTTTTTAGCTGGATATTCTTTGTTCTCTATTTTTCTTGGAGACAAGATTTCTTCTTCTAGCACGGATAACCCTAGTGAGGGTTCATCATGAAATAGTGGTTTCTAGTTGTACAAGGTGAATGGGTTCTTGGAAAGAGCACATGATCGACTGGAATTGATAATACAACCTCATTCAGTGGTTGAAGATGTTGAGTACCACAAAAAACATGTGATGATTTGCAATTCCATGGGGATGCGAGTCTCGCTTTCTTTTCTGGGTTCTTGGGTGCACAAGACTTGGAACTTGAAAGGTGATTTTGACATAATGTATGTAGCCAACAACTTCTTCATGGTGGATTTTTCTTATGTTGCTAATAGAAATTGGGCTTTTGAAGGAGGTCCTTTCTTCTACAACTAGGTGGGCCTCTTTATTAAACAGTGACATGTGGGATTCAACTTTGCTAAGGAACTACCTTGTATGGTTTCGGTTTGGTTGCATCTCCCACGTTTCCCTCTATAATTTTGGTGCAGTGATCTATTGGAGATGATTGCTCTCATGCTCAGTAAGCCCATTGGGCCTTCACAACAAACACTGAGAAAGTGTTTTTGTCTTTTTCTCGTGTATGAATGGAAATTGACTTGAACAAACCTCTTCCAGATTTGATTGACATGAGAACTAGGTCAATCTCTTGGATGCAGTAGTTGTATTATGAGGCACTACCCTTCCAATGTCATCTATGTCATGAATATAGAAACCTTATGCAGAATTGCCCCAAAGAGATATTAATACTATAGTTATGCTTGATGCTTCATCTCAATCTACTCAGAAGTTGGATAAAGGAAAAGCTCGCATGTAGGGGCTGGTGGAAGATAAGGATGGTTTTGTTCTGTTTAAGTCTCATAATAAAAATAGAGTTCAAAATATGATGCTCAAGGATAGACAGGAAGAGGAAACACTTAATAGGTTTGGTAGTTTAGAGGACTTGATTCAGGAGGAATTTTTTCCTCATGATATGAAAGTTGTGTATGGTTTTATAATTGAGATGCACCTCGAGAATCAGTCAATTTATTTTGGCATCCTAGTTTCGTAAGAGGGTATTTCAGGTTAGGTGGATACGGGCCTTCCTCCTTTAGATTTTGTGCTCAAGGAGAATAGTGTGGGGATAGAGTTAATTATGGGGTATAGGGTTCCTAGTTCTGGACTCATAATTGAGAAGGGTGTTGAAGAGCCTCGTAAAATAAATGCATCATCTCCGGATTTGGGCTTGCAGCAGAAACCCCTTAAAAAGGGGGATCCTTGAGAAGCCCCTTAAAGTAGGTAGGAAGAAGGATTAGGAAAAAGTTAAGTTAATTGGGGAAACATTGGTGGAGTTTGGTTCAGCAAGGACTATTGATTCTCACTTCTCCCAACCTCAAAAATTGTTGTGTTATCATGGAATTTAAGGGGTATGAATTGAATCCCTAGACAAAAGGTTATTCATGAACTAATTCATGCTCACTCTCTTGATATCATTTTCCTTCAGGAGACTAAGTTGTCTATTGAAAGTATGTTGAACTTGGCTTCTAAGATTTTGGGTAGAGGGATATGTCAATGTGTTTGGGTGCATGGTAGCTTTAGGGGATGTGCTTTCCTATGGGATTATCCACACACAGTTATTCCTATCTTGTGGTCCTATTGTAGGTACTCTATTTCTCTTGTTGGTTCTAGTTTGGAGTCGGGAGAGAGAATTCTCTTCTCTAACATATATGCTCCTATGGATTTCCTTGGTAATTTGAATATGTGGTTGCAGGTTAGATATATACATTCATTGTATCCTTTTCTTCCTTGGATTCTAGTAGGTGACTTTAATGTTATCTCCTCTCTAGAGGAAAAAAGTGGGGTACTATTTGTCTAGATCCTTTCTCTAATCTCCTTAGGGACAATGTGGATTTTTTGAATTTGGTGAATATTAAATGTGTGAATGAGATGTTTACCTCAAACAATAGGAGGACTAGGGATGTTGACATTTTTGAAAGGTTGGATAGGTTTTTCGTGCCTATTTTTTGGGTTCGTGACATATGGGTGACTAGTTTGGAGAATTTGGATTAGAGGGGCTCTTACCACTAGCTAATCAAATTATTTGCTTTCTTTTCTAGATGTTCTAAAAGGTATTCCTTTAGATTTCAACTCATGTGGCTTCAAGATGTGTCTCTCGATGATAGTGTTCCAAGCTGGTGGAGTGGTGGGAAGCTAAATTTCGATATTGCTATGTACTCCTTTTCAAG
The DNA here is from genome assembly GCA_007115665.2 of Sequoiadendron giganteum. Classification (NCBI taxonomy): domain Eukaryota; kingdom Viridiplantae; phylum Streptophyta; class Pinopsida; order Cupressales; family Cupressaceae; genus Sequoiadendron; species Sequoiadendron giganteum. Next base: position 210,030,612 of record CM021101.1, read on the forward strand.
TGGCTCTAGTACATCAAGTACATGTTAAAATGTTGGAATAGATACCACTTTGGCAATGCATTTTAGGCTAAAAGGGTTGCTCAAGAGTATTTGGACTCTGTTACTTGACAGTTCTGGAATCAAGGAGTCACTAAGGAGTTGAGTAGGGTTAAAGCTTTGGCAGTCAAGGATATGGAGGAATGGGAAGTTCATGAAGAGATCTTCTGGAAATAGAAGTTCCACATCAATTAGCTCCAAGAAGGTGATAGAAATATGTCTTTCTTTCATAATTAAGTCAAGGATAGAAGGCTATGCAATATCATTTCTTCTCTTCAGTCTCAAGAGGGGAATATTTTTTACTCTATTACCAAGATTTTGAAAGAGGTTGTTCAATTTTATTTTGCATTGTTTTCTGATGATTCTCCCATTTACAAAGAGGAGGAGACTGCAATCTTAGCTTCCATCCCTTCTTTGGTGACCACTGAAATGAATGATTCCCTTCTTAAGTTGATCTCCTTCGAGGAACTACAGGTTATAGTGTTTCATATGAAGAAAGGAAAAGATCCTAGCCCTGATGAATTTCCAATAGAGTTCTTTCAAGAGTTTTAGGAGGTTATTAAGTTGGATCTTCTCGATTTTGTGCAAGAGTCTCAAAAGAAAAATCAGATGCTAAGAGCCATGAATGCGACTTTTCTAGCTCTTATCCCCAAGTGAGAGGGTGCTAACTCCTTAAATATCTTTAGACCAATTTCCTTGTATAATGTGGTGTACAAAATAATTACTAAGTTGGTTGTTGAACATTTGAAGCTATGGTTGGGTAGGTTGATTTCTTAGGAGCTGGGTGGATTTGTGTCTACCAGGAATATTCTTGATGGTGTGGTTATTGTGGCTAAGACTGTGCATTCTATGGCCTCCTGGAAGGAGAAGGCTATGTTTATTAAGTTGAACATGGTCAAGTCCTATCATTATGTCAAATGGGATTTTCTATCCAATATTTTGAGGGCTTTTTGATTTGGTAGTACATGGATTTAGTGGGTCATGAGCTATGTCACTACCTCTTCGTTCTCTATGTTGGTCAATGGGGATTCATCTAAGATTTTTGGGGCTTTCAGAGGCCTGAGACAAGGGGATCCTTTATCTCCATACTTATTCATCTTGATGGCTGAGGGGCTGGGGAGATTTATGAGATCCTGTGTAGAGCTTTGTCTCATTCAGGGTTGGCATTAGGGTAATAATCTTCCCTCCCAATCTCACTTGTAGTTTGTGGATGACACAACTATAATGGTCTTACCTTGAGTGGATTAAGTGGTCAATTTGAGGAGGGATTTGGATTGTTATTTGGCTACTTCAAGACAATGCAACAATGAGAGTAAGTCCTTCAATTATTTCTTTAACACTCTTAAGATTGTTCAGTAGAGAATTATAATGATTCTCAGGTTCGAGATTGGTTTGTTGCCCTTTCTTTACCTTGGTATTCCTATAGGTTTGTGCGCTTCCAAGGTTGTTTTGGTAGGATGTTATTGAAAAATTTCATAAAATTTTAGTCACTAGACATGTAGGTGGCTCTCTACAACTAGTAGAGTTACTCTTTTGAAGTCTATGGTCTAGGCTCAACCATTGTACAAGTGCTTTGTGTTATCTTTCCCTACCAACTTCGTGAAATACTTTGAGCATATCTCTCGTCAATTTCTTTAGTTTGGAAATCTCTTATCAAGGAAGTGGAGCTTGGTTAAGTGGGATGATGTGTGTCATCCAAAATAGGAAGGTGGTCTAGATTTGCAGTGTGTTGTTTTGAATGGGAAAAATCTAGCGGTAAAGCTTTATTAGCGTTGGTGTTCTCAACAGCAACAAACTTGGCCTAAGATCCTCACCTCAAAATATCTTGGGGGTGTGGAGAGTGTGGATGTGCCTAGATACTACCTTTTGGGTAAATAATATATGGTTTGGAGTAATCTAAAAAGGGGAGCTAAGTTTATTAAGCAAGATGTTTTTTGGATTTGCAACCGAGGCTTAGAGGCTCTCTTTTGGTATGATTCTTGGGATAGACACCCTCCTATTTTGTCAACACATCCTCACTTACAAGAGTTATGTAACATGTTTTTAGAGGTTGGTTGGAGGCATGTGGAGGACTTCAAAACCCCTTAGGTTCTTGCATAGGCTACAGTGTATTGGTGGAAGGACCCACAAGAGTGGCCTCCTAGGGGTTTGAGGGAGGATTGTTAGGAGCTTGCTAAAATTCTTTTGGTATATTTTGTAATTCTCTTTTGGAGAGGGATGTTTTGGCCTGGGGTCAGGACAAGAAAGGGAATTTTTTTGTTGCCTTTGGTTACCAGGTGCTTGATAAGAATATTTTTAGGGGAATGGGGGTCACCTTGTGGAAGTAGATTTGGAATAAATTCTCTTGGCCCAAGTGCAATTTCTTCTCTTGGCTCGTGATATACGGTAGATTCCTGACCTGGGAAAATCTTTGGAAGTGTGGTTTTCAGGGTCCTTCAATGTGTGTGATGTGCTATAATAGTGATGAGAACACTTCTCACCTCTTTTTTCAATGTTCTTTTTCCAAGGAGATTTGGAATTTTTGGTGGGCTGCCTAGAATCAACCATGTAGGCACATCTCTTCCTTGGCTGATTTTTGGAATATGTTGGGGAATTCTCTTGCTAAAACTTATTTCCTCCTCATTGCTTGGAAAATTGGACCCAACTTGATAAGTTTCCATATTGTACATATGTATGCATATATATGTATACATATATATGTATATATGTATATATATAAATATGTATACATATTTATACATGTGTATATATATGTATGGAAAAGTATATTGTCAAATGTGTGAGAAAATATATTGATTAGGTTCCATTGTCGAAAGAGCCATTGTGGTGTTTGTTTGATAGAGGACTATTGTAAAAATTGTTGCTTCTGCCTCTCTTTCAAGTACCCCATAACAAACTATTCTTCATGATACTCTTTTCTCAGTTCCCCATGACGAGCTGTTTATTATCGTATTTTGCATAAGAATCAAAGGTTAATGATAGATATTTGAGAAACCACATTAAACATACTCATACAAGTCAAGCAGTATATGTGAAATTTGTCTTGTGAATTGAAAATTTGAGCTACACTCTTTGGTAGTAAGCCCACATTAAATATAACTTGTAAATGCAATGGGTAGCAATAATCTGTGCAAAATGGCTATAATGCCACAAAGTTAATTGGGAATTTGAGCTACATTACTTGGCACTAAATATTATAGAGACATAGAGGAGACTTTCCTAGGGTTTTAAATGACGACATGAACCTTACCTCTTCAACAAAGGATGTTCCTAAATGTTGCTCATTCGTCAATAAGGATTGCAAAAATATTATGAATTTAGAATTGACAAGGCAACTGTTACATTGATTGGTTGTCTTGTATCAATGTGTTTCATGATATTTTTTTTCCCTCATTTGTTTGAGTATCAATATGTTTCATGATATTCTTTTCCACTCATGAGTTTGAAGCTTCTTGTGATAGATTATTCTATTGTTCTTGTAACAAGGATTGTTTTCAATTTTTAAAATTTGAATTTTTTGTTGTGGTCATTTTGTTTAGATGGAACATGTTATATGTATTCTATCAATATGTTTCATAATGTTATTTTTAACTCAACTATTTCAAGTTCATGATAACAAAGTGCTCTTCATGATATTATTTTTCTCAGTTCCTAATGGCAAGTTGATCATTATCGTAGTTTGACTTTTTTCTATACTCCATATTTTAAAGTTGACTTTTTCATCATTTGTTATCTTCCTATTCATACAAGTCAAACAGTCTATGTAAGAGTTGGCTTGTCAATTCAAAATTTGAGCTACATTATTTGGTAGTAAACCCACATTAAATAGAACTTGTAAATGGAATGGGTACCAATAATCTATGCAAAATGGTTGTAAGGCCACAACATTAATTAGAAATTTGAGCTACATTATTTGGCACTAATATTATAGAGAAATAGAGAAGAATTGCCTGGGGTTTATAATGATGATGTGGAGCTCACCTCTTCATCAAATGATGTTCCTAAATGTTTCTCAGTGGTCAATAAGGATTGCAAATAAATTATGAATTTAGAATTGAGAAGACAACTGCTACATAGATTGGTTTTCTTGTATCAATGTGTTTCATGATATTATTTTTCCCTCATCTATAAAAGATTATTCTATTGTTCTTGTAACAAGGATTGTGGTTTTTTATTTTGATGGAACATGTTATATGTCTTGTATCAATATGTTTCATGATTTTCTTTTTTACTCAAAAGTTTGAAGTTTGTGATAACAAAGTGTTTATTGTCGTGGTTCAACTCTTGTAAATTGTGAAATTTTTGTAGAATCTTAGAAACTGCAACCATGACGTTGATCTGTACCTTTGGGTTTTTTGCAACTTTTACATAAACAGATATATATACACACACATATATATATATGTATTAAATTCCCCTTTTTATATTTAAAAATGTACATATAGGCACATATATATCCATGTATACAGACCAAGACCACTGTGGCTTGTTTGACAATCAAATAGTAATTTATATATTCACATGTATATCAAAACAGATGTGTATGGTATCTTTATTCATATTTATGTAGATTTTCATTTAGAAAGAGTACAAAATACCGAAGGACCACAATGCCTCTTTCGACAATGCAACTTAATCGCTATATTTTCTAGCAAATTTTGGAGTATACTTTCCCATACTACAACATTGATTATTGCATTGACTTCCTCCAACACCATGGTGTAGCAGTGCCAGGATGCATTAACCCTCATGTGAGAAAAAACTTACCGTTTGGCTTCCGTTTATTGAGGCAACCAACTCAACCACCACCAAACCACGTAATTAGAAAACTCCATGTTGTTATAAACAACCCCTAGAAATCCCCCCATCGAAAGTACATATGGATATGTATATCTAGTTATATGTGTTTTTTTAAATGTGTAGACAAAGGGAAAATTCAATGCATGTGTACTTAATCATTTTCCTTCTTGCTATTGTATATTCTATTGTTTGCATTAAAAGAGATGAAGGTAGCCGAAAAAAGTATTAGAAAAACACTTAAATATGATACATAGATCACAAATGATCGAATATCCACACTAAACATATTCTTACAAGACAAGCATTATGTGTAAGAGTTGGATTGTCAATTCAAATTTCCAGCTAGATTCTTTTCCACCAAACCCACATTAAATAGTACTCATAAAGCAAATGAGTACCAATAAACTATACTTGGCTTTGTCATTGGTTTTATGGAAGATTGAAGAGTTTTAAAATTGTTGTTCTCCGCAATCTGTGTCTTTTTACATGGGTGTTTTGTATAAATGCTTTATTTATTGTTTATGTTAAAACTATTGTCATGCAGAATCTGTAAGTCATTTTACATGGGTGTTGTAGTGGAAAATAGTAAAATGGTTTGTAGATTATCAATATTTCTAAGTTGTCTACTATTTGGCATTGTAAGTTGGAATACATTAATTTTTTTTTTTATTGTGAAATAGAGGTACCAATCAGTCAACTATAATTGCACAAAATTTTCTCCCTCTAAAAGGTTCGAGAATTATGTCTACGGGATCAGGCTTTGTGGATGGGTCTCTAGAGCCCCCCAAAATGGATTTGGTGACATCTCCCACAAGTCCCGCTATGAAGTCCGGCTCTGAGGATGCCATCCACTAGCCTTCGGATCCTGATTTCATAAGTTTGTATTTCCTTTTCCTTATACCTGCTGCAAATTTATTGTTATTGTTTCCTTCCTCTCTTGTAATAAACTTTTACATTTCCTTTCAGTTGCTTTACTTTTAGGATGCTCAAATACAAAAAGATACACTGCATATCCTTTTCTATTTATGTCTCCAGTTTTATTGGCCTTTAGGTGTATACAAAGATGGTTGGCCCTAGTAAAGCATATAGATGTGGAAGTACATATGCATTGATCTTTTAGAACACATAAAAATATCTCTTTGTAGCCTTTGTTTTCCTTACTCGTTTTATCCATTTGGTGTGATGATGTGCATTTTCCTTGATTGAACTTGTCTTTGTAGGTTGCAAAGAAACAACCATCTTTGAATTCATTTGCAATTTGTTCAATCTATGTTAGAGATGTTGTTACCTCTTTGTTCCTTCAACTTTTGTCCTTCAAAAAATTCGATGGTGATGAAGGGCAGGTTGAGCGATACAAGGTTGTTTTGTCTGATGGAAACCATATGCAAATAGGAACCCTTCCTTCCAAATGCAATGATTTTTCATTTCCAAGTGCCTTGAAAATAGGGTCCCTTGTATGTTTAAAAGACTACATCTGTAGGAATGTCTAAGATTCAAGGTGGGCTATGTTTGTTGTCTTTTTTTAAAAAAATTGGTCCCCCTTCGTATTTGCCTAATATAATGTATCCAATATATTGTTTTTCTTCTTTTCCAGAGCCTTAATCATATTCAACTGAGTTGTGATTAAGTCTGATTGTTAAATCATTGGCACCCCTAGGTATATGTTCAAGCAACAAGAAGAGAAAATGTTGGGGCTAGACTCGCCTTCTCCTTCTAAATGAACCCCTAAATTTGGTCTACAGTTGTCCCCTGAAAAACAAAGCAGCCCTCCAAATGACAACCCTATTAAAGATTTGAACATTTATCAAAATGTTTGGACAATGAAAGGGTGTGTAACACATATTAGAGAGATGTACTATTTCAACAATCAAAGAGGTTAAGGGAAACTTTTAAGTTTTGACATTATAGATATGGAGGGGACAAAAATATGTGTTACTTGTTTCAGTGATATTGTTGAACTGCATTACGGTCGAGTTGAGGTGGGTGCAACTTATTTAATATCAAGAGGATTGGTCAAGGAAGCAAATTAAAATTTCAACAAATTAACTAGTAACCTTGAAATTGAATTGGATGAAAAATCAACAATAAAACGGTGTGGAGATAAGATTTTAGTGCAAAAAAAAACCTATGCATTTGTGCCAGTTAGTGACATAAGCAATTATACTGATGATAACTTGGTTGATATTATTGGCATTGTAGTACATGTTGGGTACATATCAACTATTTGTAGGAAAAACAGATGTGAAACAATCCGGTGAACTATTAAAATATATGATATCTCTGCTTCTTTCATTGAAGTTAATTTATCGGGCCCAAGTTGGCAAGAAAAAGGTGATGCCTTGGAGTAGATGTACCTTTCTGGTGATATAGTCATAGTTGTTGTGCGGGGTGGCTATGTGGGATATTTTAATGGTAAAGTTATCAACACATCAACAACAATAGTCCTTGACATTAACCCTTCTATTCTTGAGGCAAACACTCTTAGATCCAAGGGCCCAATCAAAGTAGAACAAATGATTTCATCTTCTTGTACACCTCATAGGCTGCATCCTTGAAATGATAGATTTACTATTGCATTCATCTTGAACAACTACCTTGGCTTGCCAGAAACTGTTGAAGCCAATTTTAAAGAAAGTACTCAAATTGCAAAAAGAGAGTCTTTTTTTTATCCTGCTTATCCTTTGTTGGTTAATGGGAAAGAATGCAAAATAAAATGCACACGGCCCCATGCTGATGTTTGGTTTTATGATCATTGCCAGATGGAAATCAAGGAATGCAACTATCACTATCTTTTGTAGTTAAAGTTGCAAGACCATTCAGCCAACCTTTGGTGTATTTATTTTGATGAAGCTGCCACTAGTTTACTGCAAATTCCAGAAAAATACCTCTACATGTTGCAGAACAACTTTGATTCTACAATAGATCATGTTTTTATTAAAGCCCTTGTTTGTAAACCATACATCTTTACCATCTTCATCAGAATAAAGACTTACAATTCTAAGGACCAGCTTAAGACAATGAAAGTGAAAGCAACAAAAGTTAATTTTGAAGTAGAGTGTAAACTGTTGCTTTTAGACATAGTAAAGATATCTATCCCTGCTAAACTAGCAAGCCTACACTTTGACTGTTTTTTTTCACTTTCCAACATTTCTCATACTCTTTCCTTTTTAATGCTCACTATGGAATGTTAAGACTTTTCTTTTACAAATATGAACATAATTTATTCCTATGTTTGCATATATATATTTTCACATTCATTAACCTACCATCCTTTTGATTTTAACATACTGCTGAGATTGCTTTTACTCTACATTGTCACTATGATTCTTGATTCCTATTATATGGTGGAATTTTTAGTTCTTGTATGCGTAATCTAAATTCCTTTCTTTCATTTATAATCATTGAATAACAGTATTATCTTCAATGGCAAACATATAACAATAGTCAAATACTAAAAATGGTTAATGAGGAAATATGTACAATACTTGTATACATATTTTTATATATTGGAATGTTGAAACCATGTTATTCCTCTGGCGATAATCCATACATATAAATTTATATCCACATGAATACATATATATTTTGTTATATTTTTGTGTGTAATTACTTTGACCATCATAACTAATATTGAAATAAATAAAAATGAAAATAAATAAAAATATACATATAGGCAGATATACATATCGATACATGCAGACAAACAATACTCTGGGTCATTTTGAGAATGCATCAACAATGTATATATACATATGTATATCTAAATATATTTGTATACTATGTTTATTCGTATTTATGTAGAGTGTGATTTTAAACAAAGTTTAAAATAGCATGTATAAGTATTTTCTACATTGTTAGAAAATTTAGTAAAATATAGCCACAACATTCAATGATACAGCATTGAGATGTTAAGAACAAAGAATTTAATTGTTCAATGTCTATACAATATTCATAACATTTTCCATAATGGCTCTCTTGAGAGTACAACTAAAAAAATACATTTACTATGTAACAACTCCGTTGTCAATTGTAAACTCATAATTTTTTGCAATCCTTATTGACCAATGAGCAACATTTAGGAACATCCTTTGTTGAAGAGGTAAGCTCCACGTCATCATTAAAAACCCTAGGAAAATCTTCTCTATTTCTCTATAATATTTAGTGCCAACTACATCGAGAATAGAAAAGGTGAAAACATTACTAACCCTAGCCATATTTTTGTGACGAAACAAAGAATATTTAACTAGAATTGCTCGTATCATGGTAATGAGTATAATGCCAATGATACACAAAGATAACTACAAACAATAAAAAAGGGCAGAAATTATATGTATATGTGTATGTATGTATACATATACATATATATATATGTATCTGTATGTATATATGTATATCTATATGTATATATATGTATACGTATATATGTATGTACATGTATATGTATGTGTATGTGTATGTATATGTATATGTATATCTATATCTATATGTATGTGTATGTCTATGTATATGTATAATGCTGATCTATAGAATTCTCTTTTGAGGATTTTACTATTTCGCTCTTCCTCTATATTGCTTTCACAAATATATAGTCTTTTCTACATTGCATTTTTTGCTTAGTATATTATAAGACTCCATGCAATTTATGAGGCCTTTCCCGGGCCTCTTCACAACAATAGTGGAGCTCCTTGAGAACAAGGGTTGGCGGTAGTGGACTTGTTTTCCTCACTCAACATGTACAAAATGGTAAAAATCTGCCATGCACCTCCAGTTGGCATATTGGATGGTTTAACAACTGTCATGTTCTGCAATTTGCACTGTCTCATCCCCCTACTACTGTTGTAAGTTGTTTTCCCACTGTCTTTCTAACTAGTCCATAAACATCTAACCACTGATATATATTTTGATAGATTGAAATAAAATGTTTCTTTGTAGTTATACGATGTTGGCCTCAATGCAAGCATAGAAGGACATAGACATATGAAGTCTATCTATGGAACAATCCTCACCTAAAAGATTCCCACAACTATAACCATAATCAAGGTTTGTTTTATAAATTTATATTTTTCTAGCTTATAAATTCATCCCTTTTCTTTCTACAGGGCTACATATGCTCCAGTACATACCAAAGTTATACATTCACCCTTTTTATTTCTGCAAGGCTAGATACGTTCCAATACATACCAGCATCAAGTATATTTATAAAGTTATTTGTATACATTGTATGCTTTGAAGAAAAACCTTTGTTATTTATTTGATGGCACTAAATATTCTAGAAATAGAGAAATTGTAAAAGAGCTATTACACGAAAAAGGCTATTCACAACTCGCCTGACGAAAATCCCGTCAGAAACTTCAAACAAATAAATTGAACAGATAAAAGAGATATTAGAAAGAATAACACTTAACACCCACCAAACTTATTTTATTTCCAACATGTTTTTGCTTTCATACTAACCCTATGCATATATATATATATATATGCAATCACTCCTATGTTAATCTATAATTGGTCTTATGCTAATGGGTGTAACAACAAAGATGCAGAGAGATAACTAAAATAATAAACAAAGTGTGATAAAATTAATAACCCAAACCATTTTTTTTTATGAAAGAAACAACATTTAGCTAAAATTGTTCCTATGGTAATGGGTATAAGGCCACACATGCACAGAGATAACTACGAACAATAAATGATGGAAATTTTTTTTACTAACCTTAACCATATTATTTGAAGAAAGAAAAAATATTTAACTACAATTTCTCCATCCATACAAAACCATAATGCCAAACACCTATGTAATATGACTTACAAATTGCTGACAACAATAGTTTTAACATAAATAATAAATAAACCATTTATTCAAAACACCCATGTAAAATGACTTACAGATTGCAGAGAACAATAGTTTTAAAACCCTCCAATATGCTATAAAATGAAGCTTGCTCAGGGGTTTGGCTAGCACCCATGTGGATTTATCATGCAAATATGGAAAGGAGAAAAATGAGCATGGGTTTTTTTCTTTTTCCTTGCATCATCATATATTGAATACTACAAATACAGAACATACTTTTTTCTTCTAGCTACATTTATCCACACTTATATAGCTATCCTTTCAAATTTCCAAATTAATTATTCAAAACCAGTTCTTTATGATGATACAAACTTTCTCTATGTTATGGTAAAAATTATATGATACAATAATCTATCCAAAATGTGTATAGCACCATAGAATTAATTGGAAATTCAAGCTACATTGCTTGGTATTCAATAGTACAAAAAAATCATTTATGCACAATACCCATGTAAAACGACTTACAAATTCCATAGGACGACAATTTTAAAACCCTCAAATTTGCTATAGAATAGACCTGAGGCTGACGATTCTTTGAATAATTTGACACCAAACCAACACCACAATGGCTCTTTCAATAATGCAACTTAATCAATATATTTTCTTTCCATACCAAAAAAAACCAATGGCAATTAACATTTTTTTATAAGGAGCTTGAAACATATGAGGGAAAAAGAATATCATGCAACATATTCGTACAAGACAAGTAGTCTATCTAACAATTGTAAGAGGTATTAGGATAATACTTAAGAATCAGACCTATGTGGTTCTTCAGTGTTTTGGTAATAGTTCTTTTACAATTTACCTATTTCTCTATGATATTTAGTGCCAAATAATGGAGCTCAAATTTAAAATATATGCATATATATATGTATATATGTGTGTGTGTATATATATATATATATATATATCATTTATGCAAAAAACCATGTAAAAAAACTTACAGATTGTGGAGAAAAACAGTTTAAAACTCTCCAATCTACCTCACCAACAAGTAAATGCAATATTCAATGTTGTAGTGTGGGAAAGTATAGTCCAAAATATGCAAGAAAAAATATATAGATTTAGTTTTACTGTTAGGATAGCCATTGTGGCATTATGAATATTGTACACACATTGAACAATTAAATGCTCTTTTCTTAACATCTCAATGCTATATCATTGAATTTTGTGGTTGTATTGTACTGAATTTTCTAACAACGTAGAAAATACTTATACATGTTATTTTAAACTTTGTTTAACATCACACTCTACATAAATATGAACAAAAATAGTATACAAATCTATTTAGATATACATATGTACATATATACATTGTTGTTGCATACTCAAAACAACCCACAATGTTGTTTGTCTGCATGTATTGATATGTATATATTCCTATATGTATATTTTTATACATCAATCAGGGAACTGAGTACATATAAATATATATATGTGCATATGTATATGTGTATGTTTCAGGGAACTCAATACAATTTTTTTTTATGTGTATAATATTTAGTAGAAAACAAATATTATTCTAATAATCTTTATACAATTCCTCTATTTGTCTTCAATGTCTACTACCAAACAATGTAGCTCAAATCTTATATCGATTGTGTCATGATATTATTTTTCCCTCATCTGTTTCAAGCCCCATGGAACAAATTACTTAGGGCTACTTATGACAGCCGCAGAGCTTCCTACATGCATATGCTAGTGGTGGTACAACTGGTTGCCTTGATACATAGAAGTAAAAGGAAAGTGATTGGTTGTGCCAGAAATTTTCATTAGAAAGCCAACATTTACACAGACTACTTGTCTTGTATCAATATGTTTCATGTGGGTTTTGTTTATCTTCCATTTATCTCTAATTCTTAAAGCATTTCCCTAATAGTTCTTTTACAATTGCTCTATTTTATCTGGTAGCTTGAATTTGTAATTGAGAATCCAACTATTACATATATTGCTTGTTTTGTATCAATATCTCTTATGATTTTCTTTTCCCCCAGTCCCCCAAAGAAAAATGTGCATTATGTATCAGTACGCGGTCTATATAACAATTGGCTTGTCAATTCGATGATAATTTTAATTATATTCTTCCTTAGATTGTAGTTGTTTTTTTAATATAGGTAGATTTAAACTCACATTGTGAGGTTAGATGGACCTTTCTACTTATTATTCACTGTTCTATACATTTCATCTATCCATCTTCTTCTAGTCGTCTTCAAACCCCACTATGCTAATTCTTTACCAGGGTATCTTTTTTCCGTGAACTTGTGAGACCAAAAAAAAACACTCCAATATTGCAAAACTTGTTTCAAAACACCTACACTTCCCCAAGTTTATTATTTTGTTCTATATGGTAAGAGTCCATGAGATTTTCCATGGATCTATTACCTATTTTTTTGCTCGAGGGTTTGGCTAGAGCCCATGAGGCTTCATGATGCCAATATGGTAGGGGGGACAATGAGCATGGATTTATGCGATTATGGACAACAACTGAAGACCGATATCATGTGTTTCTGAGAGGAGAAACAATTTTATCCCCTAGAACCACATGGGAACGGTGTGTGTTGCTCCATTCAAATAAACCATTTACAATGTCATGGTTGGCCTAGTTTTCTTTTTCTACATGACTACATTTTTTTCCTTTCTAGTTATTGGTTGTTATATGTGCCCATGTTCTGCAAAAGATTTTCTATTTACAAAAAATAGTGCTAACCTCTTGTATTGTATATGTATATTATTTCTTTTATATTGTTGTACAAATATAATAGGCGTTCAACAAAATTAGCATATTGTACACTATTTATTTAAATTTATTTCATTCTCCTAGTACTCAATCCAATGTAGCTTGTCCTTGTTAAACATGATCAACAATTCATGTAGCTACAAAACTTTCACATTGTCAATAGACACATTTCGTTAACTAATTATAAAAATTATTGATTATTTTCAGCTCCAAATTCTATATACTAATATTATCCATATACTTACTCACTTTTATCTTTCCTTTTTGATTTTTCTTGCTTGTGCATTAACATACCCTTGTATTTCATTTGCAGGAACTAGGTATAAGGATGCAAAAGGATTCACAAACCAGGATACCTGTAGACATGCAAAATTAACACTATTGATTAAGATCATTGATTAATCATATTTCATCCATCAACTAAACAAATTGGGTTTAATTAAATAAATCACTTTTTATCTCCTAAGGTCTCTTGATTTAATTAAATCACATGTATTTAATTAAATGATTAACATTCATTTTCCTCTCATTTGATTTAAAACAGATACAAAAATGCAAATCAAATATCACACCACCTAGTCACTAGCTTAATTAGTCAAAATCTCTAATTAATGCTAAGACTAATCCTTGTCCCATCCACTTACACAATAAATCATTTAAATTGATTTATTAAAACACTTATTTTCCTCACAAGGCATATTCCCAAGGAATATTCCCTCATTAACTCCCATTGTTTGACTTTTTGTTCAATGAAAATTCCCCCCAAATCCCTCAACCATATGCATTCAATGCCATTTTCAAAATTGAAATGGGCACATTAGCCATCACTTGCACAATCATGGGCCAATCCCATTATGACAAGTGGCTTTCTCCTATTTGATGGGGATTAATCCCACATTCATCAAGTTGGACTCTTCTCTCTTCAAACTCAACTATAAGTTGAAGGCTTCTCTCCTTTACAAGGGACGGATTTTGATGGCAAGGTTACTCTTTGATTTGGAGAACTAATCTTGCTCTTCATTTGGCATTTGGCTTATCAGGGATTGGGAAAGGGCTCTCTTCTCACATCAAGGGGCACCAATCCCGCTATGGGATGGTGATTGGTTAACTTAGATTAGATTTACATATTTTATGTTGCACATGTATTTCTTCATGTTTTTCTATTCTATGTTTGATCAGCAATTTCATAGGGAGAGGTTTATTTCAGTTTGCTGACAATAGTTAATCCATCTATTGTTAGGAATTGCATATTTGCCTCTCACAAAATGGTGCTAGAGGGAGGGCACCTGAATCTATAGTTTTCATTTTTTTTTCCATTAACTTTGCTCTGGTATCTTTATATCACTTCTGAGCTACAGTTTTGTTGGTTCTTAATGGAAAATAAGTTATTTTGTAGTAGAAATATTACAATCGTTGCATTCTAATTGTAGCAATCAGCTTTATGCCTGTGGAGTTTAGTTTTACACCTGATAAATGCATTCAGTTTTAAAGAAAAATGACATTGAAAGCATGGATTTAAGCCTATCAATTACAATATTTTGAAGATTTCTTTAAAGATTGTAGGGCGTCAACCTTTAAGTCTGTCAATGATATTAACTTGAAGGTTTCTAAAGCTTCTTTATGAATTTTTTTTTTATAGTTGCCATCTATAGTAGCTTTAAAGTATGGATTTTTTTGAAGTATTGTCAACAATTTATGTCTATCAAAGATTTATAGAACTTACACCAGCTAATAACAATTTGATTGAAAGTTTTGTATCCTCTTTTAGCAAAGTCAATGTTTGTAGTCGATGTAGTCCATGGGAGAAGATCCCTTTGAGGATTCTTATCATAGTTAGGTCGATTTTAAAGTCTTTGTAGGCAGCTATGTAAAAACATTTCTCATGGACTAGCTATTCGAAAAGTAGATGAAGACTCCCTAGCCTTTGCCCCTGCTTATGTAGCCTCATTAGGCTTCAATTTAGCCAACTTCGACCAGGGCACAAGTATGGAATAATCTCTTTCTATCTTTGCAAATAACACTGCAATGTCTACGTGCTAGCCTGCTTAGTCATAATTTTTTCTACTTTCCAATGGTTGGATATTGTTTTTCTTCCATTTCACACATAGCCGTGTCCACCTTCTGGGCTCAAGTCATTCTAGCTGGTGCATTTTTGTTCAACTTAATTAACACAGCAAATGCGCCTACTTTTTTTAATCCCACATTTTTTCACATGTTTTTTTTTACTCTCTGTGAGCATGCTTCTATTTGTTTCCCCAAGCTGCCATTGCATCTACTTTTACATCTGCCTTGATGGCAACAAACTCTTCCTGAGTGCTAGAACTTGCATGTTTGTTCGTGTTGGCAATAAAATTTGGTCAAAACCTCTTTGTCGGTCCATCCTTGCTAATAGTATTCAGATCTCCCACCAGATTGGTTGTTTCCACTATTGGATCCTTCCATGCTATCACCACTACTAGTCGTGAAACACTATGCTTGTTCTCGTTTCAGAGGCTTCTCCTCTCTGGAACCGTCAAATTTTTTTCCCTGCCTTTGTTTTTACCCTTTTGTAGTGATAAATGCTAATGGAAAGAACATATACTCCTAATGACGCCACATCTCTCTTTAGTCAAGTCAAGACTATCAACAAAGAAAATTAATGAAAGCGGCGGTGGTATAGTAATGGCACGCACTTGAAAGTGGTTCAAATATCATTTTGTTGACATGCTATTTAATGAAAGCCTATGTGAAAGCACTCATTCACCGACTTATTTCCTACAGTCATTGCATACCATAAGATCATACTTCAAAGTAAACATTCTATCAAAGTAGCTCACATGTCTTTTCTATGCTTTTCATTTTCCATACATACCTATTGAATAACACCATGGATTCGAATTCACATTTACTTCTTTGTGTTGGCCTGAAAGTTTCTTAAAAGTTGTCCATTTGTTGGATTTACTTTTACCAACTGCATCAGTTCCAAAGTCTCCATAAGTTGTTTCAAATCAGATTTAAAAATATCTATAAGGTTGTTGGTCTCTCTGACTTTGACATGCATAACTGTTACATCACCATCTAATCTAATTCACCGATCTCTGTCAAGAAATAAAGAATCGATGGATTCATAGGAATGGTAGGTGGTAAGTTGTTCACAGTTTATTCTCCAAAATCTCCTCCTGCCTTGTAATTTGCTGACAAGAAAAGTAAATACGTACATAGGATCTCTTTTGCAGCATGAAATATTTATTTACATGATTTCAAACCAAACAAGACACACAAGATTTGTCATTATGGTTGGTAGCATCCTGGACGTCTATCTTCTCTAATTCAACTGTAAATGCTACAAGTATAATGGAAGTCATTTGTTCAAATGGTAGGCATTGACAATTTTTCAGTAAAGTGGAATTTCAAGTAGACATAAAAGTCCCCTTTAGATTTCAAACCTGATGTCCATAAATGTGAGGTCCTCCTGGTGCAGTATATACATGCTTGCCATGGTCACTTAGGGAAATTTCAAATGTAATAATAATAATGGCGCTTAACATCTGGAGAGAGTTTTTATTTTATTTTATGTGGGAGGTGCATTTTTCGGGGAGGAAGATATTCAAGGAGATCACTTTTTTTTTTTGTGAAGGATTTTTTTGAAAAGGAATTTTGTATTCTTTGCATAGATCAAGTATTAAACCAATATTACTGCTGAAGAGCAAAACTTGTGAATCTCTTTAATCGAAGGTATTCCACTGGGGGTGGGTTTTGAACACAAAAGCAACAGCATATCTATCTGCTCCTTCGCCCATGATCTCTATTCGCTGAGAAGTGATAGATGGCGCACTCATTTTATTGTTTAGAGTTGGCATCCAAATGATAAGTGTTGCGTAGGAGTCTACCTATTAACATTCTTCTTCTTTTTTTTGTTTTAGAGTTGCGTGGGATTGCATTAATTTTGAAATGACCAGAAGTTGCACGGGTTTGAGTGACATGAGTATTGGTGTCCAAATAATAAATCTTGTGTTGTTATTTCTAACTATCACGTGATCTTTACAAATTTTCTTTGCAAAAAGTCTTCAAGGAGGCGTCTGGTTGTCAAATCTATTTATGAGTTGTTGTAGATGAGATTTTAGTAATCTGGTTTCATCTTGATTTAATAATTCATTTATTCATTGGTTTAATATTGTAGTATTTGGTTTGATTTTTTTTTTGGAATAGACACATTCCAACATAGAAGTAAAAAATTTATGAATACTTCTACACCAACTTTTAAAGATGTGTGGGTTTTATTCATGTGTTGGTCTTTTGTAATTAGATATTATTGTGAAGGCATCAACTGACAGACAGACCGTATGCTTCTTTTATAAATTGTGCCTTTGATTGTTCACATAGTTCAGCGATGATATGCAACTATGAAATACATTTATATATATGTAACTTAAAACAAAATGAGATGTGTCATTTCCAAGTTTCAATAAGCACATTTCTCTAACTTTATGGTGGACTAATGAGCACTTAAGAGATTTTTTTTTCAAAGCTTTATTGTGAATTGACATACATTTAAGAGGTTGATAAGATGTTAGACTTCGTATAATTTTATTTTATTGGGGAGGGGAAATTTTGCTTTGAAAGTTATCATTGAGTATATTTGTTTTGATAAATTATCATGAATTTGTTGAGATGAATTTCATACTTAAGTTTCTAACTTTGAACTTTTTATAGGTTGAAATCAAGGTGTTGAAATCAAGGTTGAAACATCAAGGTTGATATCAAGATTGAAGTTGAAGGTTGGCATCAAATGAAAACAAAGGCGAATGGAGTGGAGTTGGAGATATTTTTTTGAAATCAAAACTTGAAAAGCATTTTTTAATGCTTGTTTTAGCAATCCTAGAGCTTCCATCTACTACCTTTTTTTTCTGTTTTAGATCAACTCACATTTCTCTTTGGGTTTAAAATTAATCACTTGACTTGATCTTTTCAAAGTTGGTTAAAAAGAACCTTAGACATTTACAAGATTTCAATTTGGACTTAAAATTGAACAAGGCAAACTTCACATTTCAATTGGTGCTTTTAAAACGAACTCATCACTACTTCGAGGAATAAAATGAACAAGTGTCTTTCATGTTTTGCAATATTTTTCACAAATTAACATCATTGAAATGCGTATGCGCTTCTCTCAAACTTCACAACGATCTTGAGAATCAAAAGCATTTTGGTGATATTAACTTGTCAAAAAAATTGCCTTCACATTTCGATTTGGGCATTTTAAAATTGAACAAAACACTTTGCGAGTGTGAGTAAACTTGTTGCGAGTGTTCTCCCTTTGTTTCTAAATGAAGGTTGATCGAACTACGGATGATTTTATTCACTTTTGTTTAACTTAGAGGGCCTGCCTTGTGGGAAAAAGTACTCACCCAAGGGAACGACCCAACTGGGAACACGCTAAAGCCAAGCGACTTCCAACCAGTATATAAGTGTGAATTCTTGAGGAAAGTTCAAGAATCACGAGGATTATTTCGACGAGATGGACAGAAATGGACTCTCGGCGATGTTGGATAATCCCCTATAAACGGAATGCCCGAATTAGAACCCTTTGTTTAGAAAAAGGCCAAAACCTTGTCTATCTTGTTGGTGCAAAAGGTCATGACTTTTGAAGCCGCCCCACGTTATACATGCGGTCTTGTTGTGGAAATGGAAAGTATGCCATGGGAGATTCATGGGTACTAATGCTTGGCTGACCCGAATAAGTGAGTGTCGTGGAGGGGAGCCAGTGTGGTCAAGCATTTAGCCATTCGCACAAGATATGCGCAACTGGATTTATCTAAGTGGGAACCCAACAAGATATTGCCTCATCATCCTAGGATTGTAAAAGTGTTTGGGAAGAAATACATTGCTTGATCTTGAAAACATTTGAAAACAAACATTGAACGAATCATCAAAATTTCAAACACCTTGGAGGAAACAAATATCTTTGACGAATTCAAGTACTCTTGCTTTCCCTAGGGATCATATCCTTAGAGGTTTCTAAGTGCTTGAATTCTATCATCATTTGTATTCAATAAGGTTAAACATAGGAGACTTTTGCCCTATTTTCCTTGATTTCCACATAATGGACCTTGTGGGATGAAGAAGAAAGCAGGACATTAGACATTCAGTTTGGAAACATAAACAAGCAAGTGCTTTTGGTAAAAGGAATTCACTAAGACAGGATAAAAGACAAATTGGATTACACATGTGTTTTCTAACATGATTTCCCACAAGATCAAAATCCCAAAACCAAAGTTCAAGAAGCTTAGTTTGAAAGCTCGTGAGGAGCGTCTTGAGATCCTAAGTTGTATGACTTTTACTATCAACAAAATCCCAAACTTTTTGAAAAGTTTTTCTTTCCTCCCATAGGAAATATAGCGTGTTCTTCAACACCAAGGTCTTGTAAGAAGAAGTGTTATCTAGGTCAAGTCTAGGATCAAATTCAATCACTTTCATCCATCTCTCAACCATCAAAATCAGTCAAAAGTCACCTTACCAACAACTCTTGGAAACTTTGTAAGCATCTATTATCCTAAACTTTTAGGCAAAATCAAAACCACTTTGTTTAACTTAACACAACTAGTCAAACCATCATCCTATACACGAGTCTGTCTTGGATAATACAAATTCCTAGGGTTTATGATTTCATCTTGTTTGGCTTAACACACCTAGCCAAATTATCAAATCATCGCCTTGTTTGACTCGACGCACTTAGTCAAACTACCATCTTGTAGGAGTTCACTCAATGGATAACACAACTTCCTAGAGTTTTACGATCACATTTATCACTCTTGTTTGACTTAACACATCTAGTCAAACCATCAATCCAATCATGATCAACCAAAGTCCTAAAATGTTTAGCATTTCCTTCAAAGTTTCTTTAAGAGTTCCCTTCATCCGTATCACTCATATTTCGTTTATCTCATCCTCGTCATCACTTTGATCCTTCAATTATCCTAGTTGTTCACGTCTTTGAACCTAAGGTTTAGATTGATCTAAAGGATTAGAGGTTCATCTCTTACATTCTTGAAAATTGATCTTCATTTTACGGTTCAAACTCGATCTCAACGCAAGAGGGACATGGAATATAAACTTGATCCATCCATCATGAGCAATTCGAGTCAACCAAACTATCCAAGTCTCACAATGCCAATTGATTATCGAAACTCACATTTATGTAATTCAGACATGGCATCATTATCTCCTCCAAACTTCAACGATACAAATGTGATTATGCCCAATCTAAAGTTTGGAACACCTTTCCCAATGATAGATTTAAATTAAAGTATGAACCTACAAATCTATCAATCGAACTATCAATGCATGAATCTTCAAGAAAACAACATTATCCCACCAAATCCATACATGCCAAATACAAGTTTACCAAACATGAGCATTTCAAATCCACACTTGGTAAAATTTGGGGTAGACATGTTTGCGAATCCCATCAACATTGTTCAAAGTCCAAACAATATGTTAGCAACTCCATGTGTTGATTCAATTCAAGGTAACACCACGCAAAATCAAAGTTACTTAAATCAAGGCAATATGATTCTCAACCACAACAACGTTCAATTTCAATCTATCATGTTGAATCTAAACATCACACCAAATCAAAGCATTATCTAGAATCAAATTATCCATGATCCCTAGAAAGCACCACAAGGATACATTTCAAATCTGCTTGCTCTACAACCAAGTCAACCATATCAAAGATGTCAAGATCAAATTTTGTAGGATCAAATTGCTTCACTTGCCAAAGTAGTTGATCCATTATGCCAAGAGGCATCTCCACCCCAAAATCAATACATTATTCCATTGGTTGAACCACATCATCAAAGCATTGAGCTATCTCCAATATCAAGAAATTGGATATCAAGATCAACAACAAGTGGAAACCACTCAAGCCACCATGGTCAACACTTCGGCCAGTCCTCAAATCCCTCAAAGCATACCTTCTCGAAGACCAAGCATTTCAACCACACCTCCAACAACCCAAATCCCGACCACCACCACAACCGTTTCACCTACCACCATGGATGGCATCATTCCCAATCCACCACCAATCCCACTAAAACCTAATGGTGACAAATTCATTCACCACCCTGATCCAAACCATCTAAAAAAAAAAAAAAGCTAATCATCAAAGGATACTAAAACAAGCCCAGCAAGCCGCTCAAGTAGCCTAGCAAGCGCAAGCCCAAGCTCAAGCCTAGGCCTAATAGGCACAAACCCGATACCAAGCGAAACTGCAAGCAATCCATTGGCAAGCATACCAACAGGCCCTGCAAGATTTTCAGGCACAACAGCACGCTAGACAACAAACTTCGTTGGCACAACAGTAGCTCGCCCAATAACAGACTTCGTTGGCTCGACAAGAGCTCGCCCAATAACAAACTTTGTTGGCTCAATAGCAGCTCCCCCAATAATAGACTTCGTTAGCTCAATAGTAGCTCGCCCAACAATAAGCTTTGTTGGCGCAACAACAGCTCGACCAATAGCAAGCCTCGTTGGCATAGTAGCAGCTCGACCAATAACAAGCCTCGTTGGCATAGTAGCAGCTCGACGAATAACAAGCCTCATTGGTGCAGTAGTAGCTCAACCAATAACAAGCCTCGTTGGCGCTATAGCAGCTCGACCCAACAACAAGCCTCATTGGCACAATATCAGCAAGATCAACAACAAAGCATTGTTGATGCAAATGCAGGCATATCCGCAGGCCTTGAACGCATAGTAGAGTTTGTAGCAAACTCCCACCAGTACCCCTCTCACTAATCAAACACCTCACAACACATTCATTCCACCTCTCGATCCAAGGAACGATGTCGCAACACAAATCAAACTGCTCTCACAGCAAGTGTTGGACCTCCAATCAGGGAAAACAACTAGAACACTGGGCAACTTGTGTCCCTATCCATTCAATAGAGATCTCACAAATGGTACCATTCCCAAAGGGATTTGAAATCCCCAAATTTGACAAATATAATGGGACGATCAACTCTGAAAATCGTGTCAGGTAATTTTAGGTACATTGCATGGAGGTTGCATTTGATGACACATACCTAATGTGACTCTTCCCCCGAAATATGACTAGTCCAGCCATGGAATGGTTTTCTTGGCTACCCATAGGCATTAAAACATTCAAGGAAATTATGGAAGCATTCCTTAAAAATTACGCTTTCAAGATGGGTGCAAATGTGAGTTTGGAAGAACTATCAATGCTTAAACAAAGAAAAGGAGAGTTATTCGCATCCTTCTTGCAAAGATGGTGATCCAAGGGCAATCAGAGAAAGTGGACCATGCCAGAAGAACAACAAGTTTGCATGATCATATCCAATCTAGATGAAAACTTGGCATTCTACTTAAAAATGTGATGCATCACATCAATGTGATCAACTAATTCCAAAGGCGCTCAACATCAAAAGAGCCCTTACTACGCGAGGAGGTGCATCAACATTCACTCCATCGCGGGATAACCACCCATCCAATAATTATAACCATAAACCTCGAACACGGTCGAGGAACAAAAACATCACAAACGACGACGTGGTTGACGCTAAAGTGATCATTAGTGCCCCTAAGCATAACATCCAAACTCATTAGCAACTGCAAAATCATAATCGCAATAATGTGCAAACTAATATAGTAGCACAATCGCAACCACTTCCTAGAAATCAAATCAAAAATTTGAATAATCAAGAAGGACCACCTCCTCGAGGAAAATATCCTCCCAAGTGAAAGTTCGTGGCTCTTGGAGAACCCATCAAATCCATAATGAAGAAGTTGGTTAAGGAAAACCTAATCAAAATCTCTAACTCTGAGCAATACGTGGAACCCATGACCAAACCACCATGGTACAAAGAAAATATCATTTATGACTTTGACAAGATAAGGGGACATACCACCACAAATGGCATGAGGCTGAAGAATATAATCCAAGACCTCATCGATGATAAGATCATCAATATTGAGCAACCAGTCGGTAATCAAGATCTGAAAATATACACAAATCTGATGTCGAACCACAATCAAGGAAATAGCCAGGAGAACAACAACCATCCATTCCATCACATTTCATTAATCATCCATCCACCCATCCGCTCGCATTCATACCATAGCCTGAACTGATGACCATATCATATTCCACCATAGTATTACTTGGCATATTCCTAAGGTCAGTTTGTCCTGCCTTTTATTGAAGAATTCTATCGCTTAAATGATGGGGGCATGTCCTTGAAACTGGCGGTGGATCGGATTTGTGTATATTTTGTGCTCTTCCCAAATTCAATCAGAAAAACCCAAAAACATTGAAAAAGTCTCATAAAATCTTCATAAATTTATGATTGAGTCTTGTCAATCTTGTTCGAACTTTGTCATCTTTGAGCTTGAGCATAGGCAAGGTTGATCTCCGATCATCCCCTGAGATACTTTAGGTCAGTCCTTAGGCATCCGTCGCATTTGGCAATCTATTTGAATAAAGTCAATCATCGCCTTCACTCTTTGGTGAGTCAATTAGAAGCAAGTTTAGCAGGTTCAAAAGTGAACACCTAATCATCAATGTCTTAAATCTAGGTCAGTAAGCAAGCAAGTTGATCAACTCAAAGTTTCAATAGCTTATCACCCAATCAGTCTCATCAAAACCCTGATCACAACATGTCCTAGGTTGAATCTTTACTACATTGGACATAAGCATTAGGTACCCCACAGTAGTTTAGCCTTGGCTAGCGGTATGAAGAACATTAGCTTGTTTGATTGCTTTTTTATTAGTCTTTGTTGACTTAACTTATTATGTGCTCACTCCAAGGATCTCTCAATGATGCCTAAACAAAATAGGTTTAGAGAGAATGGAATGGGGCAAAAATCATTATCGTTTTATCTGTTGTGCTTGTTGGATATTCTTGTAAAATAACTTCATCATGCATACTTTGTTTTGTTTGTCGGAAGGATGTTTTAGGTATCTTGTTGACCACATAAGAAGGCTTGCCTTATTATGTTTTGGCCCGAGATGTTTAGAATATCTAAACTGCATTCCGAATAAGGTTTTGTTTGTCAAGCATGAACAAGAGTACTCCTATCTGTTTGATGAGTCCAAGTCCATCACACTAGTTGCAACGCCATCTTGGTTCTTAATATCTTGATATTTCGCACCTACGTGTGTTATCAAACATAAAGAAGGGTATGCTCTATATCTTTCCCATCCTTGGATAAGCAATACATCATCATCATTCATCATAATATCCAATAAAGTCTCGACGACTAGTGGACTTATTGGACTTCTGCATCTTGATGAATTTAAGGGTTGATCCCTCTCATTCTTCTATCCTCTTTCACGCTAACAATGCATCCATCCTCATCCTACATAATCATGTCATATCATCATAAGACAACATCATTCATCTCATTCATCTCACATGCATTGCATAATCATTTAAGATATTAAAAATAATATAGATAAAAACATCTCATTTACATCATCATTATCATATAGATCAGTTAGTCTAACCATCCATACATCCATTTTAAACCTCTTTATTGTGAGATCGACCTCAAATCAAATCTTTTTACTCGATCTCTCGAGGGGGCAATGTACTAATGTACTTCTTTTCGCTGGGGCATCCGAAAAAATTAGAAATTTTATAATTTTGATGTCGACGACATCATTCTTTGAACCAATGCAATGAGTACATTACTTCAAAGAGGGGGAAAATATAGACATGCAAAATTAACACTATTGATTAACATCATTGATTAATCATATTTCATCCATCAATTAAACAAATCAGGTTTAATTAAATAAGTCACTTTTTATCTCCTAAGGTCTCTTGATTTAATTAAATCACATGTATTTAATTAAATGATTAACATTCATTTTCCTCTCATTTGATTTAAAACAAATACAAAAATGCATATCAAATATCACACCACCTAATCACTAGCTTAATTAGTCAAAATCTCTAATTAATGCTAAGACTAACCCATGTCACATCCACTTGCACAATAAATCATTTAAATTGATTTATTAAAACACTTATTTTTCTCACAAGGCATATTCCCAAGGAATATGCCCTCATTAACTCCCCTTGTTTGACTTTTTTTTCAATCAAAATTCCCCCCAAATCCCTCAACCATATTGCTTTCAATGTCATTTTCAAAATTGAAATGGGCACATTAGCCAACACTTGCACAATCATGGGCCAATCCCATTATGACGAGTGGCTCTCTCCTATTTGATGGGGATTATTCCCACATTCATCAATTTGGACTCTTCTCTCTTCAAACTCAACTATAAGTTGAAGGCTTCTCTCCTTCACAATGGACACATTTTGATGGCAAGGTTACTCTTTGATTTGGAGAACTAATCTTGCTCTTCATTTGGCATTTTGCTTATCATGGATTGGGAAAGGGCTCTCTTCTCACATCAAGGGGCACGAATCCCCCTATGGGATGGTGATTGGTTAACTTAGATTATATTTACATATTTTATGTTGCACATGCATTTCTTCATGTTTTTCTATTCTATGTTTAATCAACAATTTCATAGGGAGAGGTTTATTTCAGTTTGCTAACAATAGTATTGTTAGGAATTGCATATTTGCCTCTCACAATACCTTTTTTCCTTAAAGTTGCCACATCAAATAAAAGACAACAATATCAGATATTATATATGAAAACACCAGAGTTTCCCCAAGTTTTTTATTTTGTAATGTATGATGAAACTCCACAAAATCTCTCGTGGCCATTTCATCATTTCATTGCTTGAGGGTTTGGCTAGAGTCCATGGGGCTTCATGATGCCAATATGGTACAGAGGAAAATGAGCGTGGATTTTGTGGTTTTAATTTTAACGCCACATATGTGTTGTTATATAGATTTATGTGTACGCAAATCCTCATATAAATTTAGCTTTGAAAAACATACTCTATAGTAACATGTTTTCGATGTCATATCAAGTTGTATCGAAGCAAAAATATGTTTCCCATTGTCATACTCTATAATAAAATGCAACTCGTCCTTGTTAAACATGATCAACAGTGTATGTGAGTACAAAAAATTTCCATTAACAATTGACACATTTCATTGACTAATTGTACAACTTATTCATTATTTTCAACTTCACATTGTATATATTAGTTTTACCCATATACTTACTCACTTTTTATCCTTCCTTTTTTATTTTGATTGCTTGTGTATTAATATACCCTTGTATTTCATTTGCAGGAACTAGGTATAACCATGCAAAATGATTCACAAACCAGGATACCTTTTTCCCTTAAAGTTGCCACATCAAATAAAATTCAACAATATCAGATATTATATATGGAAACATTGGATTTTCCCCAAGTTTTTTATTATGTAATGTATGATGAAACTCCACGAAATCTCTTGTGTCCTTTTCATCCTTTCATTGCTCGGGGGTTTGGCTAGAGTTCATGGGGGTTCATGATGCCAATATGGTAGGCAGGAAAACAAGCGTGGGTTTTGTGGTTTAACTTTTAATGCCACACATTTGTTGTTGTATAGATTTATGTGTACACAAATCCTCGTATAAGTTTATTTTTGACAAACATACTCTATAATGGCATGTTTTCCATGTCATGGAAAGTTGTATCGAAGCAAAAGTACTTTTCCCATTGTCATACTCTATAATAACATGTCTTTCACATTCCCTCAAAACAAAGTGTTCATTTTAATTCAATTACTCTAACAATGCAAAATATGTGTTTTGTTTCATTGCATTCCTCTTCTAACCCATTAATCAGAAGCATAAAAATGATTTTATTCCCAAAATTATGGAGTAGATACTACTTATAACATCCTTCCTTTTTGAAAAGGTCATTTGTCATGACCACTATAACTAATATTCAAACAAAATATGATATTTTTAAAGAATACTTTTTACTCAATATTAGTAATAAAAGAGATGACTATACTAATGGAATCTTTTTTTAAAGAATACTTTTTTATTCAACGTTAGTAATAAAAGACATGGCTAATAAGTCTTTAAAAAAGGACAATCCTTTAATGTTCCATACTTTTCTTGGATATGTATCTTAAGATAATTAAATAATAATCAATCGATTCATTGATTAACCTATGCAAAAGGGTCAAATATAGATGTGCATCTAGGTCTAGTAAATGTAAAACTAAGACAAAGCTAAAATTATATTTTCTCTGGAATTTGAACAAATTAATTATTAAAAATTTAAATTTTACTTAATTTTTCAATTCTCTTTTTATAAGGAATTTTTTTTTCGTACCTAAAATTATTCATTAAAGTGAATTTTAAAGAACTGTTGTAGCTAAAATTATTAAATATTATATATTCATAAAAAAAATTATTGATGATTAATTACCTCAAACTAAAATTAATGGATAGATTGCAAATAAGAATTCATTCATTCAAGATGACGTATAGTTTTATTCTAAAATTTCATAACTAATTTTCCACTGATAGATGTCCATTACGAAACACAAAGACCATTTTACCATTTCCTATCCAAATGGTTCTAAATCTGACATTATAAGAACAAACAATTGGACTATAACATCAAGCTTATAATGCTTTACAATGTTCATATTAAATAAATGTATATAAAATAATATTTGTGTCAAAAATATTTGATTTATAATATGTTTAGGTTAGGCTATTCAAATTTAACTTTGAATTCTATGTAAAGTCCAACCTTATAAGATTTTCCTCCTATTATGAACTAATGTCACATTATTTCATATTTTATTTTTTAGCACGTTGTCCCTTCCTTCCACAAATCATACAATTACAAATATTGCAGAAAAAATTGTGTTGCACACCATCCATTTAACAACAATTAGCGGTGCACCATATCGGTTGATCGTTGCATGCCTATGCATGCGACTGCTAGTTTAAAGTGTTTGATCATTGAATCTGATGACATAAAGGTATTAAAAAATTTAGTAAGAACGACCCAAGGAAATATTTCAAGATTGAGAGAGAGTGACATTCATGATATGGTGACAATGACAACTCTTAGATGTTAGATGTGTAAGAAAAATTCATGCATATCTCCTGAAATGCAAAGGTGGCACTTCATCTAGGAGAGTTTCACGATGTTTCAACGTATGGAAATGCATTTAAAATCCAAGCAATAATTTCTTCCTAAACCAGAAGCATAGTTCACGATTCTTGTGAAACTATATAATCATGTCTGGTGGTCATTGACATCCAAGTGATGAGTTTACTCCAAGAGGAAGTAGAATAAGGGCAGGCAAATGATACATCAATAACTAGACTGAGAGGAAGACATGAGAGGACTAGACCATAGAAGCTCCAAGCCATGGTAAGTGGTGAAAGAAAGATAAAGATCAAAGGTAGATAAGCTTTATGCTATAGTGTCTACAAAGGTTGGATGAATTGCAAGAACATAGGCATCTTGTGAGAGAAAACGATAGTAGACAAAGTCTCATTTTATGGTTCATAAATTTATAAATGAAAAATGTTAAAGAAAAAGCTTAGTGATAAAGGGAGATTAGTTGCAATCTAAAAGTAGGTTATCATTTGGTTTAATAGTTAATGTAAAATTTTGCTAATAGAAATTGGATAATTACTTATTTGTTTTGAAGTGAATCAAGTCTAAATTTTTTGTTGATTGTGTGATCATTAAATTAAATGATGTTTAAATAAAATGAGATTGGCATCATATTGGTCGAAAATGATAATGATGTATTATACTAAATTATATGTTGTGAGTAATTATCCATGAGTCCTATGCTTCTGACACATAAGAAAAACTAAGTATATTTGTTATAGATTGGTAGTGTGATATTCTCTCACCTAGTGACCATCAATTATAGGGGAGCTTTCCTAGCTAGCATTTACTCCACCTACTCTCCCACCTTCTATGGACTACATTGATGACTACAAGT
Source organism: Sequoiadendron giganteum (assembly GCA_007115665.2). Taxonomy (NCBI): domain Eukaryota; kingdom Viridiplantae; phylum Streptophyta; class Pinopsida; order Cupressales; family Cupressaceae; genus Sequoiadendron; species Sequoiadendron giganteum. Next base: position 210,059,935 of record CM021101.1, read on the forward strand.
GTTGTAGATGGAAAGATGATGGCCCCCCATACTTTGTGTGTTTTTAAAGACACGATTGAGGTAGATATTAGGTACCAAAATGATGAGAAGCATGATGTGGAGGTATGGGTGCCCCATGATTAAGGATTTTTAGGATTTTCTTGTAATATTTGAATAATTTCAATGGTGACACAACTTATAGGGGTTAATGTACTTAACTTTTTGTTATTGAGGGGATGTGAAAATTATTTTAGAGAAGAACTAAGAAGAATATACTTTCGAGAAATTAGGGTTTCAACTCCAACAAATAGAAACTACATTTTTATATTAAATTACGATCTCAAATCAACCTAAATTTTTAATGAAATTATTGTAATATCTAGAGAATTATTTTAAAGTGTGGAATTGACCTTGATTGAGTGTCTCCATTGGAATTATGTGCATTTGTACATGTATATTTGATCAATTGTCTAGCCAAATGATTGTAAAAAGATTGCAAAGGTTTTGCATGGTGTCTTTTCACAATACTAGAGGAGATATTCAAGTCTATGTATGGATTGCTAAGTAGACTCACTAATTTTTTTAGAAATTAGGTTATTTCTTTAAACACATGTGTATAATTAAGTTTAGTTATGTGTTCTAAGAGGTATAGCCTTTAGTGAAACATTCTTTAAGGTATCACACTAAGGATTCAATCATTATATTTTTGGAATGAGTTCATGACTCTGTCACCTTACTAAAATTGGCACTATATGCTATCAACCCTACTTCTAATCATCACAACACATTAAAACAAATCAAGCATGATCACTTTCTTTTTTTTGTGTTATTTTATTTTATTTTTTCTTCCATGTGAGAGTGCATAATAATAGTCCTAGGGTTGTTCACTAGTATTTTATATATTCTACACGATAAGACTTTTTCTATATAAAGTTGTGTAGCTTTGTAGTCCAAATATAGCACATAGGTGCATTGTGATAAGTAGAATAGGGGTACACTATGCAATAGGTATGGTTTATGGTAAGGTAATTATTAAGTCTTAGTAAAAATAATATAATTTAACATCTTCAAGAGACCCCCTTTGTCTTGTAGAACCGTAAGTGAATGGGGTCTTACCTACATTAATAATTGGTCCCTAGTTTCCCATCCTTAACATAGGATTTTTTGTACTCTTCCCAGGTTTGACACCCTTGACACTTGGGAGACTAGCCATCCTTAGGGATTTGGGACTGACAACTCACATCACCAACATGTTCAATGTGAATGCAACTCAAAAATGCTCGATTAGGATGAGGCATTGTCCCTTCTTTAACTAAGAGACTCTCTATGGTGTGTGGTGCAAAAAAATATTCAACCTTAACTTCTCCACCCTCAATGTCAACACTAGGTTATAAATTGTTCCACCATCAATGATCAAATTGAAGGAGTTACCTCCCTATTAAACACCTTATTCATATCCCTTTTGTCAAGTCAATTTGAGGTATCTATTAATTTTTTTAATAGTGTTGTTGAAATGTTCCTTAGCCATTACAAGGATCTTAGTGTTAAAACTTCAATTGTTTAAATTTGGCATTCCAAGGATATTATAAAGATCCTTATTACTTAAAGGCATACAAGTGTAAAAGACAATGCTTAAGGTACTTTGACATTACAAACTTGTGAATTATTCAAAGAATGATTTAATTTCTAAAATTTACTATATAGAAAGAATGAAATCGATCTTATATAAAATAAATATATTTTCTCTCCACATTTAACAATATTATTTATTACCCGCCTCATATTTTTTAGAAAATCTTCATTTTTATTTAATAACTCCTTCTACCTTTATTCTAAATTTTTTCATTAAAATAAACGTAACAATTTTATTTTGAAATGTATCCCATTATATTTAAAACAAGCCTTCACATACACATTTACATAGAAACTCTATAAATATCATCTAACCTTCACTCACCCAAAAGACTCTAAACAATCTACAAATATAATCTCTGTTTTACACTCTCAAAGTTTCCTTTCAAAATTTTGTTTGAAGCCGGAAAGATCAAACCTGCATGTAAACAATTTCCAAGCAGAGAAGCGAGTGATTAATGACGTGGCTACACCATACTCACTTGTTCTCCACCCTCCGCCCTGGTCAAAGACTTATAAGAAAAAGCAGCACATGGAATTAATAACATGCATACACGATGAAGAAAGGTTGTAAAAATTGTTATTAGAATACAACGAATGAAGAAGAATCGAAATGAAAAGGTCAGAATAGGGAGAAGCAAAAACTTTCAAAGATGCACTTGAAAGCAGGGATGTCGGACATGAAAACAACAGTCGACAAAACTGTTGGATTATAAAAGGGTGGTCTACAAAATTGTTGGATTATAAAAAGCAGGTCACGAGGTCAAATCGAACGAGTTTGTTTTTGCGCAGCCGGCACGACAACGTACCGGGATTTTACGTGAGGCGATTTAGTCCTGAGATAGCCAGAAACTAGTAAGTTGAAGAAGTCCATAAGCCAGTTTTCATGTCATAGTTGGTTTCAAACACTTCGTGAGGAGGGAATCGGAATTGACTATTCAAGAAAGTTCGAGGCGTATCATCTATCACTTGGAAGAAGATTGAGATATATCTGGTAAAGATTTGAGATATATTATATGTTGCGAGTAATTATCCATGAACCCTATTCTTGTCACACCTGAAAAAAAAATGGATTTGTTATAGATAGCTAACAATGCATTCTATTTTACAATTTAACTCTTCACATCCAGTCTTGTCATTTGCAAGGGTTAGGCTGATCTCTCACATAAGTTCACAATAGATAGTGATATGGAAATTGACTACACCTACCACAAGTAAATAATGGGAGGCTAAATGTTGCGAAGCAGGTATAAAATTGTTGTTGATTATTTGATCATTAAATTAAATTATGTTTAAATGGAATGAGATTGACACCAAATTAGTTTGAAATGATAATGATGTATTATATTATATTATATGTTGTGAGTAATTATATATGAACCCTATTCTTCCCACTCTTAAAAAATACATTAAGTAGATTTGTTATAGATAGCTAATAATGCATTTTGTTGTTACGATTTTACTCTCAACATCCATGATATGATGTCTTGTGATTTGCAAGGGTTAGGTTGTGTGTGTAGTGTTTTCACCCCATCTAAAAATGCAAGAAATAAACTCAAGCAAGAGATAAAAACCAAAGACAACACTCAAGATTGGGTTAAAGATGAAACTCAAACTTAAAAATGAAAATAAAATCAATTTTACCTTGTTTGAGCTTGATGAATTTGTTTACCCTTTTTGATGGTTTGATATGTATGCTCTATATTGATTCGATAGTATAACGACTTGTTGTAGCTTGATTTGGTCACAAAATGGATGCAAGATGGCTATGATTGCAAGGATTTGACTATGGAGATTGAAAAATTCGGATGAATGTGATAGATTATGGTTCAATGTAAAAATGGCTAAGTGTTAGACATTTAGCAAGGGAGATTCAAATAGATGGTGGAGGTTGAAAGAGAAAAGAAGATCAAGGGTTGAGATCAAGGTTTGACTAAAGCAATTAAAATTTTCTTTTTTAATGTGCATGTGAATTATAAAAGAAATTAAATATTCCTTGGGGGATGAGAGGAATTTCCTCAAAATAACCTTGGAAAGACAAAAAGGAATTCAAAACTCCCTGGGGGATGGGGAAAGTTGACCAAAGGGAAGGTTAGGATAGCTAATCAATTATTAGGTTGTGTAAGTGAGGGATTAGGCAAATGATTAGGTGGGTAATGAGGATCAATGATCCACTTGCATATTATGGAGGATGTAACACCTCTCTAATCAATGATTAGGAATGTGCACATCCTTATCTAGGATTTTGCAAATTAATCAGGATTAAAAAAAGGTTATGGAGGATGTGACATGAGGGGAATGAAATAAATGTATTATTTATTTAATTTTTGGAGGAAAAGGATAAGTGATGGGAGTAAATAATTAAAATTAATTATTTATATTAGGCTAGGATTTAAAGATTATAAATGAAATAAATTAGGATGAAGGGATAAGGGATAATGGATATTAATTAAATAATAGGGTATTATTTAATTAATATAGAGGATATGAGATTACTTGAATTGGGGGTAAATTGACCCAACTAAAGTGGTCAATTTTCGATGTCTACATTTTCCCCTATTTGAGATGGTGTTATAAAGTACCATTGTTTCAAAGAAGATTGAAACACAACACCTAGAAGAAGATAGTTGGATTATGGAAGATGCCCTAATATGTAACAATAGAATCTGTAGAAAATTGAATTTAGTTTCTAAACTACTAGATTTATTTAAAAATATATATTTGGTGAAATTTTGAAATTTCAATATAGGAGTACTTAAATTTCAGGGAAAAAATAAGAAGTAGGTGTTTGTCTGACCACCCTAACCATAATAAAATGAATTAATTATGAATTTTTTATTACAACTTTGAAAAAATATAAAAAATCGTATGTCTAACTACCTTAACTTCGTCAAAACTTCATGAAATTAAATTTATTTTTTTAATCCTATAATATGTGAAGCATATTATGTGACACGTGTTTTGGATTCAAAAAAAGTGATACCATTTGAAAACTATAGATGTTTTTCAATCAGCCTATCAATTAGGACATTAGTCGTAATTCAAATAGAAAATTAATAATAATTATTTATTAAATTCAAAGTAAAGCATAATTTATATTGGTGGAAAGCTAAGAATCTCCTTTAAAAACCCTTTTCATTTCATCAATTTTGGGTAAAAAAAAGGTCGTCAGCCACATGGGCCATCATATCACTTACATATCGGCACTTTTTGGCCCATCATGAGCCTGCACATACCTGGGACATACTATGACCTTTAAAAAGTGTTGGCTACTGGGATGTGTTTAGTTTTGGTGACACCATCATAGATAGTATTTTTGTTCTTGTTACAGTAGCAAGATTTATCCCTAGACGATTTATCTTTATCTTGGTTAAATGTTTTTATTTGGCCTTTAAAAATAAGGGCCCTCCTGATGGTAGTACCATTCATGATGACCTCTAGAAAGGTGGTAATGCAATAGAGGCATAGGTTACGAGCCAATTCAAGCTGGCAATTTGAAATAAAGATGGTTACCAAGTCCTTCTCATGGAGATTGGATTTTAGCCGACTAGCCAAGACTCACCACCTTTGCAGGTAGCTCGCAAAAGTTTCTCCCTCACGTTGCTTATCTTTGAAGAGGTCTAAAGTGTCTATGTCCTCCAAATTGGAGGAAAAATGTGCAACATTTTTTATGACAAGTTAGAAAAGGAAGGAATGGACCCTTTTGAAAGACCCATGAACTAGTCTAGAGCTTGCCCCATTAAGCTTCTAGGAAACAATCACAAGAGGTAGTGATCATTATGCAAGACTTCCTAAAAAAATGTATAAAATTGTTGCAAGTGGTTCATTGGATCACCCTTTCCATTATATTTATCGAATTTTGGCATTTCAAAATATTTAAGGAAAGGGATAAGTGAGATGGATGGGTCAAACAGATAAGGGAAAATCTCCTCAAACTTAGAGGACTTCTTGTACATCCCTTCTTGCAGGTCTTTGAGGGCGGCTTTCATCTCTTCCCACTCCTTATTAATAGTTTCCAATGAGGAAGGGCCTATTAGATTGGACTGGTTGTATGAGGTATACTACTGATGTAATGGAGGAACGAATTGGTCATATGTTGGCGAAGGTGAATATGAAGGGACTTGTTGGTATCAATTGGGGTACGTGGATTAAGGATTGGCATAAGCTTATTGGTATGATGGCGAGGCTTGATAATATGATGAAGAGTCACCCTGTTGATATCATGGTGGCTGTTGGGAATAAAATGGATTGGCTTGGTAGTTGTATTTAGTTTGTTGTGGATTGGATTGCTCACAGTAGGTGTTTTGTTGTGATTGTGAGGGATTAGTGTAAGATGGTTATTGTTCGGATTGTTGTGGACTATAGTAATAATAATTGGGATTAGGGTTGGATGTAGTGGCCTACAGATAATAAGTTCTTTGGGGATGGTATAGGTATTGTGAAATAGGGTTGCCTTCGATTTTTTGGGAGGACTTTTGTGATTGTGACAAGATTTAGGATTGATGAGGTGAAAGTTATGATCGAATCTGAGTCTGATGGGGTGGTTATCAATAAGATGATTTTTGTGATTGTGGGATGGCTTGTGACTGATGGGGAGTCTGTGAAGTATTTCCTTGAGGTTGGTGTGGGTTTTGTTGAGATTGTGACAAGATCTAAGCCTAATGTGGAGGTTGTTGATGGGGTGGTTGTGATAATGTTTGTTGCTAATTACCCTGAGGTTGATGTGAGGTTGTGATGGATTGCCCTATGCTTAATGCAATGGTAGATGTTGAGCCTACAACAAGATTTGAGTCTAATGTGGAGGCTATGATGGGATTTGTTGTAGTGGTTGTTGATAGGTTGGTTGGGATAGCACTTGTTGTGGTGGTAGATTTTCTTGAGGTAGATGTTGAGATGTAAATGGAGACGGCGGTAAGTTTTATATGTGTGCGTGACCATGAGGTATATCAGGAGGCCTATTAGTAAAATGATTATATGTATTTCCCCCAGTACTTCCCAATAATGATCCCGATTGATGTGGTGGAAGAGGTGGTGCAGATGGTATGGGGATTGACCCTACGGGAATGTTCATTCCTTGTTGATTAACTGAACCAGGACCTTCAGGATTGTTTAGATTCTGATAAATAGTAAAACTCTTAGGATTATTAGGATCAGGACCATGGGGATTGTTGGGATCAAGCGTAACACCCATTATCGAGATTCAAACCTAGGAAGGCGGTATTTCATAGAAGACATCATTGCCAAAGTGAGGTTGATATGATGCGTCTTGTGGGGTAACTTGAGGGACTTTTGGGACTGACAAATTGGGAGTAAGTTGAGAGCTCGATGGATCCTGTGGTAGAGGAGGGGGTGTAATATTGAAAATTTATGATAAATCAATCCCGACGGTGGCTTGACACCCTTCACGAGTAACGTGGCGAGGATTCTATCCCCACACTCATTGAGAAGATGATCCATTATTTACACATTAGTAGGATTGCTAAGGTATTCTTCGACAATGACCTTAGGTTTGTTAACCATGCTTTCTTTGGGGATGGACTATATGGAGATTTCAATGTTGGATTGTGACAAGGCGATATTGGTGGGGGGATTTGGAGGGTATTGAGGTTGACCACCATGGGACTATTTCTATTCCATGAGTTTCTTTGCCTGTGATCATGTAATGGGCATGAAAATACAAATGACCAAGTGAATATGATGACTATAAGCCCTAAGATGAACTTAAGTGATGTCCTAGATGATGGCCTAAAGGATTGTTAGGATGATAGATCGATTGATTGGAGGATTTCTTGGATACTGATGGATTGATAATTAAATTGATAATTGGATTGGGTCAATTTGGATTGATCGATTGGATTGGGTGATTGATTGGATTAGATTGATAGGATTAACTCTAAACCAAGTTTAGGAGTTTGAATGGATGATAAAAAGGTGATTGTGACACAAAACCTAGATTGAGATGGAAGTAGATTGATAAGGCCACAAATGATTACTAACTCAAGACATATAAAAATCCTAAGTAAGCGTGGATGATGATGATTAGGGTCGGTTACATAACATGATTGGATAAGAAAGCCCTAAACTTATGTTTAAGGGACTCAGATTGATGCATCAATGATGGATATGTAGTCTAGAGATGTCCTAGGATACACCTATGTGATTTGACTAAGGATTCAACAACTTTTTAAAAATCCAAATTGACTAAAATGAAGATTATAGGCATATGGATGGTGATAAAATAATTTTGATCACTGGAATAGACTTGGAAAACAATAGGATTTAGCCTAGGGTTCTTTTGTATGGGACACAAATATGCCTCTACAAATAATGGATTTTCCCTTCCAGGTAACAAGATCACCTATCTAAGGTCCACATAATCACCTATGTGTTTCACGAGATCACCTCTGTGTTTCACAAGATTACCTCTTTAGCATTCACAAGACCACCTATGTCTTGTACTATATGGACATGACTCAAGGGATCACTTATTTCTTGAGGTGTATAGATGAAGATGGTACATACTGGAAATAGGATTGCCTCTGCGGATAATGGATTCGCCTATTTAACATGATGTATCAATCAGGATGATTTGAACTGGACAGAGGATTTCCTCTACCGACAACATGTTTGCTTATTCTATAGGACATATGGATGAGGATGGTATAGAATTGACATAGGATCTCCCCTACACACAACAAGTTCACCTATCTAAGGATATGTACGAATGAATGATTGGGAGACACAAACACGGAATCCCCTATGAGGATGACATGATCACCTATTCAGGAGACAAGTAGATACAAGGTCACCTATCTAACAGACCCGCAAGAAAATTCACCCTTGATGGAGATGAGTTCACCGAAAGGATGACCTAACTTGACTCTAACACAAAATCTCCCTTTTCAGGGTAGGATCGCCTGTCCACAATGCAAGTTCGCCCTTGTGTGAAGAAAACTTTCCAATGAGGGAAAGGGAATACTAAGGAAAAGGATTGAAAAAACAACAAACAAAAAGTAGTGGGATGGACTGACTCAAACTGATAACAAGCATTGGTATATCACAAGAAGACACTCTAGGCAACACAAGCCTAAAATTAATAGTAAAGGTTTGCTAACTCAATGTAGGACCGCCACCTTGAGGGGATACCCTAAGGTTAATACTCTGTGAAATCGGGTGGAAGCACCCTCTCTTGCAAAGGTAGATAGCTAGAGATACAATGGCACAGGGTTGCCAATAGATACCACAGGCTCACCTTCTCTCTCTCTCCTCGACAACTATCATAGTTCACCATGAGGATTTCTATCTCAACCTAAGGGAGTACGTGGTGAGTAACTTTAGGGTATGGTTTGCATCCCCTACACTACACCAAGCCGCAACTAAAACACCAGTCTTTATCTAGGCTAAACAGGCTATCTCGTGTATCCTCAATACAACAGGAGGGTGCATGAGGCACAACCATGAACACTAGCCTATCACAAGCATGGATCGAGAGCCCCAATGAGGTACTAGAAACTTGGACCAACTCTTCACGTCTTATCTAAGTATCACTCTAGCTTTGACACTTCGCTAGATACGATGTGACTGGATTGGGGTACAAATTTCATTCTCCCCCCTTTACATACCCCTCCAGTAACACATGGTCAAGATTGTCCCCCAGGTGATGAAATCTCAAGCTGGTCTCACTAAAGGGAAGGAATTACTAGACATTTTAGTTGGTCCTCAGGCTTGCACATAGTGCAAGGGGAGAGCACATGTCCACTAGTACTTCTTAGGTAGACTCAACTGGAGTGGAACAAGGTGTGATTTATGGTCACCTACGATCCTCATACGGTGCAAGGGGAGAGCATACGTCAACAACACACTCCCAAATACAACAAATAAGTTAATTGACCCTTTAATTAAGTCTATGTGTGCTTAGCTAGTATGAAAAATAATAGACAAAGCTAACTTAAGGCTTCCACAATTCATCTTGCAAGACACACATTAGTACTTTTGACCTTTGATCTTGGAAAAATGATTTGTTGCACAAACTTCAGTAGAATCTCAAAAGCACAAACAAACTAGTCAGTTGATTAGTATCCAAACCTTAAAACAAATGAGGGTGAAAATTAAAAAACTCAGCATTCTGGATTACCTTAGGTTTGCCTCTATGTGAAGAAAATTTTCCTTTTTGATAGATGAAAGTTTTCCCTTCCATGAAATAGGCAAGATCACATTCACCTATTGAGTGGAGCAGCGGGAACATATTTTCCTCTTTGGTCAAAGTAGGATCGCCTCTTCCTCAAGCAAGATTGCTCATTCAATTTTGTCAAACCATACCTACCTCTAAAGGTATCAGTCTAGATTACTAGGAGTAAGTTCGCCTTTCTAAGTGAAAGGCATATATGGGTTCGCCTATGTTGAATGCAAGTATTCCCCTGTGTTAAATGGATGCGCCCTTCGAGCATGTATTCGCCCCTATGCATGAAACCTGAACCTGCAAAACTTCAAACAATAAAAAACATGAAAGTAGACCCGTGACGTGGATCCCATTGGGCATGCCAAAAATGTGTGTAGTTTTTTTACCCCATCTAAAAATACAAAAAATAAACTCAAGCAAGAGATAAAAACCAAATACAACACTCAATATTTGGCTAAAGATGAAACTCAAACTTAAAAATGAATATAAAATCAATTTTACCTTGTTTGAGCTTGATGAATTTGTTTACCCTTTTTGATGGCTTGATATGTGTGCTCTATATTTATCTTAGTAGCATAACGACTTGTTGTAGATTGATTTGGAAAACAAATGGATGCAAGGATTTGGCTATGGAGATTGAAAAACTGGGATGAATGTGATAGATTATGGTTTAATCCAAAAATTGCTAAGTGTTAGTCATTTAGCAAGGGATATTGAAATGGATTATGGAGATTGAAAGAGTGAAGAAGATCAAGGTTTGACTAAAGCAATTAAAAATTTATTTTATAATGTGCATGGGAATGATAAAAGAATTTAAATATTCCTGGAGAAGGAGAAAAGGAATTTAATAATCCTTGGGGATGAGAGAGGAATTAAAAATTCCTCAAAAGGACCTTGGGAAGACAGAAAGGAATTAAAAATTCCTTGGGGGATGGGGAAAGTTGACAAGGGGTAGGTTAGGATAGCTAATTAATGATTAGCTTGCATAAGTGAGGAATTAGTCAAATGATTAGGTGGGAATGAGGATTAATGATCCACTTGCATATTATGAAGCATGTGACACCTCCCTAATTTAGGACTAAGAATGTGAACATCCTTAATCTAGGATTATGCAAATTAATTAGGATTAGAAAAAGGTTATGGAGGATGCGACATGAGGGGAATTAAATAAAAGTATTATTTATTTATTTTTCGAAGGAAAGGGATAAGTGATGGGAGTAAATTATTAAAAGTAATTATTAACTTTAGGTTGGGATTTAAAGATTATAGAAGAAATAAATTAGGATGAAGGGATAAGGGATAATTAATATTAATTAAATATTATATAGGATATGGGTAAGTGCACCAATCTGTGACACAATTTTGGCTCTTAAGATGCCAGTTTTTTTTTCTGAAATCAGCAAAATTTGATTTCCATGAGAAAATGAAGATAGTTATGCTCAAAATTTCAAGATGCGGAAAGAAAAAAAGTTGAAGTGCTCCGAGTCTAGTTTCTAAGCTACTATTTTTTTTTTAATTTAATGAAGATTAAGGGTCTCAAAAAGGGGGGGCAAAATAGGTCCTATTTTTATCAAAAAAAATAGCATAGTGCCTGAGGGCTCCCCCCTTTTTGGTTAACTTTTTTTTAGAATTTCAAAAATCCCAATGGTGAGAAATTAGCTAACACCATGTAGTTTATCCTCCTTCTTTCGGATAATTTTTTTAATGAATATATAATATTTTATGAATTTTCAAAGTGGACACATCTTGAAAAGCTGAAATTTGAGTGTGCTCCCCCCTAATTTTTTTGCAACCTAATCAAAAATTGATTCTTTTTTTTTTCATCATGTGTAGAATGGAGTCTAGTTTCAAAAAATGTAATTTGTTTCACGTTTTGATGAACGAGTAAAAAGCTATCCTAAAACTAGCACATGTTGGTTTTTGACCAAAAGCAGAGGTATTTACAATAGAAGTCGTGGATCAAAACCTTAACTAAATCAAAATGAAAAAATAATTATATATTTAGATAGCTAAGAGAGAGGTTAACGCTATCACGGTTTTTTTATAAACTTTCATTGAAAGACGTGCAAATGAGACAGGGAGCATAGACAAAAATATGAGAAAATTTGGAAAATCCTATTAATTAACATGTCCAAAGTAGGCCATTTGGTGAGCGCCAAATTTGGCCCTCACCAAATGGCATGCTTTGCACAAAACTAGAATTTCGCCTCTTTGGTGAACAACTTTGATAATGCTTAGAGTGCATAGTTTATGATCATAAATGGATAGTCAAGGTTTTATCTTCCATACCTTCTCTAACTTGTTACCGTAACTCGATAACTCTTTATCCTTCTAAAGTCTCTATCTCTCAGGTCTCTTTCCCTCCCACATAGGTACCTAAATAAATCTATCTAACTCCAACCCCTTTCTCACTCTCCCTCTTTGGTTTTTTGTCTCTCTCACTCCATCTCCCTCTCTTAGGTTGTTATCTTTCTCTCTTTGTCTCTCCCTCCTACCCCCTCTCCATCTCTTAGGTCTGTCACTCAATCACTCCCTCTATCTCTCTCCCATTCCCTCTCTCTCACTCTCTCCCACTTTGTCTCTCTCCCTCTCTCTTAGGTCTCTCCCTCTGACCCCATCTCCCTCCCTCTCTCTCTCTCAAGTATCTTCGTCCTACCCCCTCTCCCTCTCTCTTTGTCAAGTCTCCATCTCCTACCCCCTCTCCCTCTCATAGTCATTCCCTCTATCTCTCTCCCTCTATTTTTCTCCCTCTACCTCTCCATCTCTCTCAAGTATCTCTCCCCCACCACCTCTCCCTCTCTCTCTCATAACCTCTATCTCTCTCCCACTCTCTCCCTCCCTCTCTCTCTCAAGTCTCTTCCTCCCACCCACTCTCCTTCCTCTTTGTCTCTCAAGTGTCTCCTTCTACCTCGTCTCCTTCTTCCAGGCCTCTCTTTGTCTCTCTCACTCACTCCCTCTATCTCTCTACCACATCCTCTCTCTCTCTCTCCTTTATCTCTCTCCCTCTCTCCCTCTCTCTCAGATATCTCCCTCCCACCCCTCCACTCTCTCTCTCCCTTCTATCTCATGTATCTCCCCCACCCCTCCATCTCTCTTGAATCCCTCTATCACGATTACTCCCTCTCCCTCCCTCTCCCTCCCACCCCCTCTCCATATCTCAAGTCTCTCTCTCTCACTCCTTGTATCTCTTCCATCCCTCTATCTCTCACTCCCTCTCTCTCCTACTCTCTTAGCTCTATCCTTCCCACCCCCTCTCTCCCACTTTATCTCCCTCTCCTCTCTCGGGTGTCTCCCTCCCACCCTCTCTCTTAGGTTTCTCCCTCCCACCCCCCTCTCTCTCTCTCTTCTCTCTCTCCCTCTCTCTCACTCTCTGTCTCTGTCTCTATGTCTCTCCATCTCTCTCTCTCACTCCCTCTCTCTCTCACCCCCTCTATCTATCTCCCACTTTGTCTCTCCCCCTCTCTCTCTCTCACTCCCTCTATCTCTCTCCCACTTTGTCTCTCTCCCTCTCTCTCTCACTCCCTCTATCTCTCTCCCACTTTTTCTCTCTCCCTCTCTCTCAAGTCTCTCCTTCCCACCCTCTCTCCCTCTTTCTCTCTCTCAACTATCTTTGTCCTACCTCATCTTCCTCTCTCTCTTTGTCAAGTCTCCCCCTCCTACACCCTCTCCATCTCACAGTGTCTCCCTCTATCTCTCTCAAGTAGAGGGTTTAGAGATTAAGGGTTAAGGGTCGAAGGTTGAGGGTTGAGGGATTAAGAGGTTATGAGGGTTGATGGATTAGGGTATAAGGGTTAAGGGTTGAGGGTTGAGGAATTAAGAGGGTATAGGGGTTGAGGGATTAGGGTTTAAGGGTTGAGGGTTGAGGGATTAGGGTTTAAGGGTTGAGCGTTGAGGGATTAAGAGGGTATAGGGGTTCAAGCATTAGGGTTTAAGGGTTGAGGGTTGAGGGATTAAGAGGGTATAGGGGTTGAGGGATTAGAGTTTAAGGGTTGAGGATTGAGGGATTAAGAGGGTATGGGGGTTGAGAGATTAGGGTTTAAGGGTTAAGGGTTGAGGGTTGACAGGGTATAGGGTTTAAGGGTTTAGGGTTAAGGGTTAAGGGTCGAGGGATTAAGAGGGTATAGGGGTTGAGGGATTAGGATTTAAGGGTTAAGGGTTGAGGGTTGAGGGATTATGAGGGTATAGGGGTTGAGGGATTAGGGTTTAAGTGGTCAAGGTTGAGGGTTGAGGGATTAAGACGGTATAGGGGATGAGGGATTAGGGTTTAAGGGTTAAGGGTTGACAATTGATAGGGTATAGGGGTTAAGGCATTAGGGTTTAAGGGCTGAGTGTTAAGGGTTAAGGGTTGAAGGATTAAGATTGTAGAGGGGTTGAGGGATTAGAGTTTAAGGTTTGAGGGTTGAGGGGTTAAGGAATTAAGAGGCTATAGGGGTTGAGGGATTAGGGTTTAAGGGTTGAGGGTTGAGGGATTAAGAGGGTATAGGGGTTGAGGAATTAGGGTTTAAGGGTTGAGGATTGAGGGATTAAGAGGGTATGGGGGTTGAGAGATTAGGGTTTAAGGGTTAAGGGTCTAGGGTTGAGAGGGTATAGGGGTTGAGAGATTAGGGTTTAAGGGTTGAGGGATGAGGGATTAGGGTTTAAGGGTTAAGCGTTGAGGGTTGAGGGATTATGAGGGTATATGGGTTGAGGAATTAGGGTTTAAGGGTTCAGGGTTGAGGGATTAAGAGGGTATAGGGGATGAGGGATTAGGGTTTAAGGGTTAAGGTTTGAGGGTTGAGAGGGTATTGGGGTTGATGGTTTAGGGTTTAAGGGTTGAGGGTTAAGGATTAAGGGGATTAGGGTTTAAGGGTGTTGAGGGTTGAGGGTTGAGGGATTAAGAGGGTATAGGGGTTGAGGGGGTTGAGGGTTGTTGAAGGATTAGGGAGAGGGTTGAGGGTAGGGATTAAGAGGGTATAGGGTTGATTAGGGTTGAAGGGTTGAGGGTTAGGGTTAAGAGGGATTAGGGTTTTAGGTTGAGGGTTGAGGGATTAAGAGGGTATAGGGGTTGAGGGATTAGGGTTTAAGGGTTGAGGGTTGAGGGTTGATTAAGAGGGTATAGGGGTTGAGGATTAGGGTTTAAGGGTTGAGGGGTTGGGATTAGGGAGGGTTGAGGGGGTTGGGGGGAGTTAAGAGGGTGGGGGTTGAGGGATTAGGGTTTAAGGGTTAAGGGAGGGATTGAGGGTTGGGGTTGAGGGATTAGGGTTTAAGGGTTGAGGGTTGAGGGATTAAGAGGGTATAGGGGTTGAGGGATTAGGGTTTAAGGGTTAGGGTTGAGGGTTGAGGGTATTAGGATAGGCTATAGGGATTAAGAGGGTCAAGGGATTGAGGGATGGTGAGGTCAAGGGAATGGTTTAAGGGTAAAGAGTAGAGGGGTTGAGGCATTAAGAGGGTATAGGTGTTCAGGGATTAGGGTTTGAAGGGAAAACAAGGATGGATCTAATAACCCAACAGTGCGGAATACATTTCCTTAACACTAATACAATAGAGGAGAAAAGAAAAAAATGTGTTCTAATAGCTTCTAAAACTACTGAGATGCAAACATACAACATAAAAGAGATAATAGATTAAACATTCACAGATTGACACAATATTTATGTGGGAAAACATTTTTAGGTAAAAAAACCACCACACCAAGCAAAGACAATTGTATTGCAGTAAAAAAATTACATATAATATATAGTCTTTCCTCTCTGATTAGCTCACAACAGCTCTCAAGATATCTCACTCACTTTTACAATACTCGTTTCTAAGTATACAATGAATTCTATGACTTACATCGAATTCCTTCCTAACCATCACCTTTTGGTTTACAAATATAATAATGTATCTTACTGACAAAATAATACATCTCATTAACATTTCAACCAATCTCATGGCTTCCAGGTTCATGCATCAAACATCCAATGCGCAATTGATCTGCACAAATTGATTTCCTTTTCATCGAGCCACCCAGGCATTCAATTCCTTTCCATAATCGGGTTTCTATCACCAACCAAACAAGTCATGCAATTACTGCCTTTATTGTTTTGGCTTTTGGCCAATCAACATTTTGACACTGAGCCACGTGTCCTTTCTGCATTCGTTGATCACTTTGAATTTTTTGGTCCAACTCAGTTGACTAAGCTCTGAGCTCATCCGAGCTCTTATTGCTCTATCGCTGCGCTGTTGAGGTCATCCCAAAGTATCATGGTGAGCTCATTCGAGCTCACCCCAAGTCTTCGCCGAGCTCTGACTTACCTTCCACTTGACCGCCTCGCGCTACCATTGCCCAAACCAAATCTAACTACGGTGAGGAGATGGCCACCGGGCAAACCATTGGTGGTCATAGCACACTACCGAGGGGGCCACCAGGCCACCCCGCGATAGGATGGTAACTGCCAGGCCGACGTCTGGCGGTCACACCCTAGCCATCGTGGTGAGCAAAACCACTACCCACGATGGGCCGGTAACCGCCAAGCCCACCACTGGTAGTCTCATCATGGTGAGAGGGACCACCGATTGTGGTATGGCAGTAACTGCTGAGCTAGGCTGCCGGTGGCCTTACCACACATGGTAAGGCATTAACCGCTAGCGCAGGCTATAGGCAGCCTTACCACACACAGTAAGGTGGTAACCGCCTAGATATTCACTGTGGTTAAGCGGTTAAGGTTTAAAAGAAACAATTTATTTGCCAAGTCTTTAAATTTTGAGGCTTCAAACTATAAGTTGATACATAATTTCTCAACAAGCTCCCACTTGGTGAAGACTTCTAGCTTCCTCCAGACTTGGAAAAAATCACTGATGGTCATAGGCCCCAAGGCCCATCGATTTTGCGCACATCTGAACTTTTTTGTGCTCATCGGCTTTGTCATTGCATCTGCAACATTCCTCAAGGTGTCGACCTCTTCAAGATAGACTCTTCCATATTCCACCATGTCCCTCATGATGTGAAACTGCACATCAATGTGCTTCATTCTAGCATGGAAGATTGGGTTCTTTGCCAAAAAAATGGCACTCTAACTATCAAAGCAGATTGTAATCTGCCCTGCATTAAAGCCAATGTCTGAACACAAATGCCTAAGCTAAACTTCTTCCTTGCAGGCGTGAGTTGTTGCCATGTACTCTGCCCCTTCTGTGGATAAATAAACTACAGTTTGTCGCTTGTTCCACCATTTAGCATGAATGTGTATCCACTGGTGGATCTCCTGTTGTCAATGTCCCCTGCCCAATCAGAATCAACATATCCTTGAATGTTGATAGTTCTTTGTGATGCAACCAAACTGTCATGGTAGCACAAAGAAAATTTTGAAGTGTCCTTCAAATATCTGAACACTCTCTTCACAGCATCCTAATGTGATCTTCCCAAATTTTCCACAAAACGGCTTAGAACTCCCACTGCTTAGGCAATGTCTGGTCTTGTATACACCATGGCATACATTAAACTACCAACATCACTTGCATACGACACACTGGTCATGTTCTCCATCTCAGTAGCAGACTTTGGACAGTCTTCAATAGATAGTTTCATTCCCTACATGACTAGAACAACTAGTTGCTTGCAGTCATTCATACCAAATCTCTCCAGAACTATATTGACATACTTACTCTGACTAACCCAATGATTTTTGCTTGTTTTGTCCCTGGTTATCTCCATTCCCAGAGTATACCTAGTTGTACCAAGATCTTTCATTTTGAAATTTGCAAACAACTAAGATTTAAGATCAAATATCATAGTCTTTCTATTTCCTATGAATAACATATCATCCACGTACAGGGTAATAACAAGCACACGATCATTTTCAGATTTATAATAAATACAGTGATCAGATTTTGATCTCACAAATCCCATAGACAACACAAATGTGTCAAATTTATGGTACCACATTCTAGGAGACTGCTTCAAACCATACAAAGATTTATTTAACTTACAGACTATATTTTTTTTACCTTTTTCAACAAAATGCTAAGGCTGGGACATATAAATTTCTCCTTCTAGTTCACCATGGAGAAATGTTGTCCGCACATCCATCTGCTCAATTTCAAAGTCATACACAACTGCTAATGACAACAAAAATCTGATGGATGTTAGCTTTGTTACACGAGAAAAAATCTCTCCATAATCAATTCCCTCAATTTGGGAAAATCCCTTTGCAAACAGTCTTGCCTTATACTTCTCAACACTGCCATCAAGGCATTTCTTCTTTTTGAATATTCACTTACAACCAACAGGCTTTCACCCTTTAGGTATTGGTACCAAATCCCAGGTTTCATTCTTCTTCAATTAATTCATTTCTTCATTCATGGCTTCCAACAAAGAATTCAAATCAGTCATGTTGATTGCTTCTTTTACAGTCTTAGGCTCATCAGTCCTAGTAATTAAGGCATAGCCACAATTCGAATCTAATAATTAGAAACCATACCTCTCAAGTTGTCATTTTTCTCGTGTAGATCTCCTTACAGGCTGAGGTCGTGGTTCTTTATCATCAGAACTTCCAGAGCTGCTTGAACTCTCCTCAGTCTTAGGTACACCATGCAGCTCTTCCCTTTCTAGAGTTTGGGGAATCTCAACTACATCCTTCTTCTTGTCACTCTGATCTATCTCAAGTTTTTGATCACTTATTGAAGGTTTTAGCTCACGAAATATCACATTTCTATTGTACAAAACCTTCGCAATAACAGGGTTCCAAAGCTTGTATCCCTTCACACCAACTCCATAGCCGATGAGAATACATTTGACAGCCTTGTTATCCAATTTTGATCTTTTTTCATTTGGCACATAAACATATGCCTCACAGCTAAAGACATGAACATGCCTCAGAGAGGGCTTCTTACCAGACCATACTTCCAAAGGTGTCTTATCAACAAGAGCAGAGCAATGAGATTGGTTCACCAGATAACATGTTGTAGCCACAACCTCAGCCCAAAACTTCTACTCCAGACCAACACCACTCAGCATACTCCTTTCCTTTTCCATCAACGTCCTATTCAACCTTTCAACAACTCCATTCTGCTGTGGAGTATACGGCATTGTTTTATGCCTTTTAATTCCATGATTTCTACAATACCTTTTGAAATCTACAGAACAAAACTCACCGCCATTGTTTGTCCTTAAACATTTTATTTTCCTTCCAATCTGATTCTCTACCAAACATTTAAATTCTTTAAACCGACTGAACGCTTCTAATTTACTTTTAAGAAAGTATACAAATGCCCTTCTTGAACAGTCATTAATAAAAGAAACATAATATCTAGACTTCGATAATGAAGGAACATTAACTAGACCAAACACATCGGAATGAACATAATCCAGTATGCCAAAATATCTATGAGGACTCGAGTAAAATGAAACACGGTGATGTTTTCCATAAATACAGTGTTCACACAAATCGAACTCAAGGTTACAATCATCAAGCCCTTCTACAAGATTTTTATTCTCTGAGGTTTTTAAACCTTTTTCACCTATGTGACCAAGTCTATGATGCCACAACATAGTCTTCTCAGATGGGAGTTTTACCTCCAAATCATTTGCATATAGAGAAGTGTCTTCATCTTTCTCTGCAGTGATTGATTTGCATGACTCTAGAGAGGCATTGTTACATTGAACATGACATGTATCCAACTTATACATAGTGCTAGTACGAACACCCTTCACCAGCACCATTGCACCTCTATCCATTTTACATCCTCTATAGGAGAAAGAAACTTCTACACCAACATCAATTAACTTACTGATAGGAAGAAGATTTTGAGCCAGACCTAGTATATGTCGTATGCCACCAATAGCTTTGATGCTCCCATCAAGAAACTGAGTTCTGACTCTTCCTCTGCCAACTATCTCCAACATTGAATCACTTGCCATGTACACCTTTCCACCATCATACTTCTCATACTTGGAGTACCATTCTCTATGGGACATCATGTGAAAGGATGCACTTGAGTCAACCAGCTAGACATCATCTAATGCCTGAGTTGTCAAGGCTGCTGCAATGAAGGTGTTTGCATCACTTTGAGAAGAGTCATTGTCTAAAGCATTCTTCTTCTTCTTCTCTTTGCAATCCTTTCGAATGTGACCAGGTTGCCCATAGTTCCAACATTTCACCTTGAACTTTTTACCAGGATATTTTGATCTCCCTATAGATTTGGATTTTCACTTCCTGTCTTTCTTCTTGCCTTTCTCCTTTGGTCTACCTCGAATAGCAAAAGCCTCTTTGGCCATCTTAGAAGACTTCCTCCACATCTCTTCAAACAACAATGAGGCAACAATGTCTTCCATCTTGAAATTAGTGGTAGTACTTCCAATGGCCATCACAAGATGATCCCAATTGTTAGGTAATGAACACAACAGGAGCATGCAACTATCCTCCTCCTTACTCTTTACACCTATAGATGCCAATTGAGTAACACTCATATTAAACGTGTTTAGATGGTCTACAATAGATGCACCTTCTTCCTCAGTAATAACTTATTTACTAGAGACTTTCCTTGATAAATATCACCAAGCTTCTTCCATAATGAAGCTGCAAAATTCTCCTCATGGACATTCAGGAGTACAAAATCAGCTAGGCTCAGTCTTATCAGACCTCTTGCTTTTCTATCAGCAAGGTCCCAATCCTCTTTCTTCATACTTTGTGGCATAGTTCCAGACACTGCAATCCAGAGGTCTTTATCCACAAGCAAGTCTTCCACTTTGAGTTTCCATAGCTCAAAGTTGATGCCGTTAAAATTTTCAATCTCTACCCTACCTGATGTACTCGCCATCTCAAATAGAAACAAGTTTTAACAATTCAAGACTCCCACTAAAACAATATTAGCACAAAAAACTAACCCTTTCCAACAAGGATAACACGACTAGCCAGGCTCTGATACCACTTGAAGGGAAAACAAGGATGGATCTAATGACCCAACAGTGCGGAATACATTCCCTTAACACCAATACAACATAGGAGAAGAGAAAAAACGAGTTCTAATAGCTTCTAAAACTACTAAGATGTAAACATATAGCATAAAAGAGATAAGAGATTAAGCATTCATAGATTGACATAGTATTTACATGGGAAAACCTTTCTAGGTAAAAAACCCACTACACCAAGCAAAGACAATTTTATTACTGTAAAAGAATTACATACAATATACAATCTTTCCTCTCTAATCAGCTCACAGTAGCTCTCAAGATATCTCACTCACTGTTACAATACTCTTTTCTAAGTATACAATGAATTCTATGACTTACATCGACTTGCTGCCTAACCGTCACCTTTTAGTTTACAAATATAATAATGTATCTTACTGAAAAAGTCATAGATCTCATTAACATTTCAACCAATCCCATGGCCTCTAGGTTCATGCATCGAACATCCAATATGCAATCGATCTGCACAAATTGATTTCCTTTTCATTGAGCCACTCAGGCATTCAATTCCTTTCCATAACCGGGTTCCTGTCACTAGCCGAACAAGTCATGCAATTACTACCTTTATTGTTTTGGATTTTGGCCAATCAACATTTTGACACTAAGCCACGTGTCCTTTCTACATTTGTTGATTGCTCTGACTTTTTTGGTCCAACTCGACTAACCGAGATTCGAGCTCTTATAGTGCTACAACTGTGGTGTCGAGGTTGTCCCATAGTATGGCAGTGAGCTCGTTCGAGCTCACCCCAAGTCTTCACCGAGCTCTGACTTACCTTCCATTTGATTGCCTCGCGGTACTGCTGCCTAGACCAACTCTAACCACGGTGAGGTGATAGCCACCAAGAAAATCATTGGTGATCATACCGCGCTATTGCGGGGGCCACCAGGCCACCCTGTGGTAGGGTGGTAACCGCTAGGCTAACCACTGGTGGTCACACCATGGCCACCGAAGTGAGCAAAACCACTACCCGTAGTGGGGCAGTAACCGCCAAGCCCACCATTGGCGGCCTCACCATGGAAATTGTGAAGAGAGGGACCACCACTTGCGGTATGGTGGTAACCACCGAGCCAGGCTGCTAGCGGCCTTACCGCGCTAAGTAAGGCGGTAACTGCCAATGCAGGCTGAAGGTGGCCTTACTATGCATGGTAAGGCGGTAACTGCCTAGACAGTCACAGTGGTACTGCCAGGAGATGATGACACAACCGTGGTAAAGTGGTTAAGGCTTAAAAGAAATAATTTTTTTTCCAAGTCTTGAAATTCTGAGGCTTCAAACTAGAAGTTAAGACATACTTTCTCAATAGGGTTGATGGTTAAGGGTTGAGGGATTAGGGTTTAAGGGTTAAGGGATTAAGAGGGTATGGGGGTTTATGGATTAGGGTTTAATGGTTAATGGTATAGGGTTTACGGTTTAAGGGTCCCACTCCCTCTCTCTCCCACTCCCTCTCTTAGGTCTTCCCACCCACCATAACTGAATAAATTATTTCCCTCTCAATTTTATCTCTCTCAGGTCTCACTCCTTCCCATGCTACCTACACTAATCTATGCCACTCCAATGCCCTCTCTCACAATCCCTCTTTGTCAGGCCTCACTTACCTCCCACCCTAATTTCTTAGGTCTCTCCTTCCCACCCCCTTTCTCCCACTTTGACTCCCTCTCCTTCTCTCTCAGGTGTCTCCCTCTCTCTCTTAGGTTTCTCCCTCCCACGCCCTCTCCATCCTCCTCTCTCTCTCTGAAGTCTCTCCCTCCTACCCCCTGCCTCTCTCTCTCTCTCTCTCTCTCTCTCTCTCTCTCTCTCTCTCTCTCTCTCTCTCTCTCTCTCTCTCTCTCTCTCTATCTCTCTCCCACTTTGTCTCTCTCCCTCTCTCTCAGGTCTCTGCTTTTCAAAACAACATATTTGGTGCTTGCCAAATGTGTTTTACCTTGAAATGATAAAATAAGGGTTGACCTTGTGATTCAGGCCCACATTCTCTTGTATTTGTCTGGTTCAACACTTTATCTGAGTCAGAAACACCTTTTTTATGCAGTTGACTTCATAGAGTTCAAGTGAGTTGGAATGAAATCAAAATATGCATAATAACCTTCAATGCCTCAGAGGTGAGGTTGTTAGTTGATTTGTACCCCATTTTTTTATCAAGAAGAATTTTATTTTCTAGAAATTTATTGGTTTCTCTCAATTTTATTGTTGTTGTATGGCCTGTATAGACTCTAAGATGATATGAAACTGATTGGATGTTGTATATTAATGAATTAGATTTCATTTTCATCTATTTAGAGTTTCTAACTCTTTGTATAGTGAAATTTATATTGTTTTTACTATTTCTACCTACTTTCACAGTGGTCTTGGATTGAAGGGTTTCATTATGTAATTTGACCCATTACACTTTTTCTGCCTACTGTAACTTGTGGAATGGGTCCTCTAACTTTTAAAATAAATGCCTAACCTATTTAGAATTTTGTGGGGTCAAGGTTGGGTGTTTGGGATGATGTTCTAGGACTATAGCAGGGTCTTTTCATGGTGAAAATTAGGGCTTGAAGTGGTGTTTTGACAAAACGTGGAAAGGACTATCCATGTAATGTATTATTCACCATGTCCACGGTCTAGTAAGTGTGTTTGGTGCTTTGTATGGGTATGGTAGGTCTGAGAGATAGGATTTTCATCAAAACCCCAAGTATTTTGCTTGAAATTGAGGGTTTGGTGTATTAGGGGTCTAGAGGTCGTAGACCTGGAAACAAATCAAGAAATTGGAGCTTTTGACACATAAAATACTAATTTTTGAGGATTTTGAGGGAAGATGTGTTTTAAAGGTACTCCCTTCATAAATTAGGCCAATTGAATAGCCTTTTCCAAGGTAGGTCTATTGGAAGTCGATGTTGGTCCAAAGGAGTTGATTTTGGTGTTTACCTATGTTTTATAACTTGCAAATGGGTATCTTAATCATCCCTGATTTTGTCAAGTGTTTTGGAAAATCTTGGTGAAAAGGCCCTTGAACCGGGTTACCTATGCTACAAGGGAAAGCTTGGTAGAAGTTGGGATTTTCAGTTGAATATCTGATTTTGCTTTGGAATCTGATTGATTCTCATCGATTTTTTGTATTGAATGGTTTCCACCCCTCTTTGCATCAAAAATGGTGTTTCTTGGTAAGTTAAGTGATCAAGTTGTGTGTAAGTCTATTAAGAGCCTTCCTCTAAATCTTTGAACAAGTTCATTGTGGATCCCTACATGTAATGCATCAGCCTCTATATACTTTGCCAACTCTTCAAACAGAACTCAAAATCCCTACTCTAATATCTAACCCTGCAGACATCTAACTCCATCATGTATGAAAAATATTTTGTAGCATAGTCATGTTTGATAATTCCAAATAGCTCGCTGCCTTCTTTCATAAAATGCTTTGGTGTGTTTCATATTTAATGCAATATAATCAGCGATATCAATATTTTCGT
Organism: Sequoiadendron giganteum; assembly: GCA_007115665.2. Classification (NCBI taxonomy): domain Eukaryota; kingdom Viridiplantae; phylum Streptophyta; class Pinopsida; order Cupressales; family Cupressaceae; genus Sequoiadendron; species Sequoiadendron giganteum. Next base: position 210,084,097 of record CM021101.1, read on the forward strand.
AAAATGCATTACTTACTTTTGTTCTATGTGTGTTTGTGAACATGTAGCATTCAAGGTCATGCTGAGGAAACGACCGCAGCCTCTAGCACCAGAAGAACGTGGAGTTAAAAATGCAAGGAGAAGAGAACCAAAAAATGTAGCTCATGAAGCAAATGAATTGCAGCCCATAAAGCCAAAAATTCCCGTGCAATCTAAGAGAGATGTCGAATTGGAAAAACAAAGGGCATGAATGAGGAAAGTTCATCGAAGGATAGGAATGGATACCAAAGTTGGGGGAACATCATCAACCATAAGTGAAGCTCAATGCACATCTCCAGTTGAAGACACATTGACAACAACATGTGGTTTTCTAGGTACATCAGAAATCACATCTCCAATTGAAGACACACCATCAAAAACATTGCATTTTGAAAGTACATCAGCTTACACATCTCTATTTAAAGGCACTCCACAAATGACATCTCAAGTTGGAGGTACAACATCATTTACATGTCAATCTTCAGATATGTCATCAATTGCACCTCCAATTGAAGGTACACCATCTATCCCCGATGTTGTTGACCTTCCCAATATTGACACAAATTTACATTTGAGAAATCCTCCTAAAGTTTTGTATAGAAAACCTACATTTTTTATTGATATTGATTCCAATTTTTTGAAATGGATGCCTAATAAGATTCCAAAATGTACATGTCAAAGATATGCGCAAAGGATATGGAGTTTGTTTTTTGCAAAGCTAAATGGGGGTGGAAGATGCCAACTATTTGTTGAAATGATGAGGCAACTCAAATTTAGGCCCACCATGAAGGATCTTGGGCTAAGAGTTTTGAATGACTCAAGTGAAAATTAAATTGTAAATTACTTGATGAGTGCATATGAGAGCATGGGTTCCACCTCATGCATGAAGTATACTTGTGCTACACGACATGTGATGGCAACAACATTGTTAAGCAGTCAAACAAGGAACAAGGTGAACCTTACAAAGGCAAGTAAGTCTTTGAAAATAAGTAGATCATCTCTAATGAGATCCAAAGGAAGGTGTGAAAGAGTGGAGGATCTAAACAACAATGAGTTATGGGCATTTTTGGGTAGAGTGCCATGGAAAGACACAAGAATTGTTCAAGGCTTGAGATCTTTAATTATGAATTATTGGATGGATAACACAAGGACCTCTCCTAATCAAAGAGATGTTGTAAGAAGGAGAATTGGTAGTAAAAACCATGAGCCACATCCAATGCATTATTTGGACACCACTCAAACCCAATTTTTTGCTAATTTTGTATAGAAGTTTCCTGAAACTAAAATATGTCAAAATAAACACAAATGCACTACTTCTTGTTGTAGGGTTCATATTGATTTTTCTAACCATTATGATTTTTATCAACGTATATGCCTAGATATGCATACTCACAATGTTTTGTAGGAATGTAAGATAATGCCTCCACCTAAATCGTCAAAGAAATTTTTGTCTTCCATTTTATGTGAAAGAGAGGATGGTCAATTTTTTTACAAAAAAACATGTTTGGATGGCACATGTGATCATTGTGGTGGCATGCAACATTTTCCAATTTTCCAACGCATGGCTAGAACACACACAATTGGAGACAAAATTGTGGAATTTGGCAAATATAAGATAGTGGCATATCGTCTAAAAGATGGGAAAGAAGAAAAGAAGTGTGAATTGGTCAGTGATAAGATTCCAGTGTATCAATTTTTGTGATCAGGTGGTCTATGATTATGCAATCCATACACATAGAGCACAATGGTTGGACTCACAGTTCAAGTTATGCAAGGACACAATTCCACTTCATCATATTATTTCAGTTGTCGACTTCACTGAGAACTACACACTACAACCACAGAACAAGGTGCAATCATAGTACTACAACTCCATGCAGGTTGCTATATTTGTGCATATAGCATTCATTCAAGCAAATGATAGTATAGAGGAAAATAGGAAAGTATTGAGGGAGTATCACTTTTACATCAGTGATGATTTCACACATTCTATAGAGTTTGTGCAAGGTTGCCTCCATATGTTCTATGTTGATCTAGCTAGTAGGGGCATATCATTTAGTCACCATATAATATGGTCAGATAATTGTACATCACAATTCAAGAATGCCAGAATGTTTTACTGGTTGAGCAGGATGCATACGATTAGTGGTGTTCAACATATGTGGAACTTCTCAGAGGTCAAGCATGGAAAGGGGGAGCATGATGGAGCAGGTGCATGTATCAAAAGAGCCCTAGCACGAGAAGAGTTAAAGTAGACAAACATTGTAAAGTTGACAGATGCAAGATCAATTATCCAGTGGTGCAATGGTGCAATAGGTCTAGGTAGTGAAGGTAATTTTTTAGTTCATAGATTTTTTCATTTAGTAGATGATACTAACATTGAAAAATATGAGGATTGTTGTACACTAACAGGATCGAGTGATATACACTCTTTTAGAAGCTCCAATGCAGGTACATGGACTATCCATACACGCAAGATGATATGCTTTTGTTATGCATATACACTTCAATCATGGAATGATTGTGAGTCAACAGAGTGGGTTGAAGAATGGTCTTTAAGAATTCTAACCCCACTTGACACTTATCAGCTCCCGATGGCTCTACAAATCACGGAGATGGAATCATCCATTAACTTTGATCATGTATCGAACCTACTAGAACTAGGTAATATATCTTACTTATAAGTTTTATTATGTTTTTAGTAAATACATATAACAAGATGAACATATCAATGCAGGGCATGTTTATGCAGTGATTGCAGATCAAGACAATGAAGAGGGTACAAATTATTACCTGTTCCATTGTATCGAGGTAAAAAATAAATTCGAGTCACTAGTTATAGATGAAGAAAACATAGAATATCCTATAGGTTCGGTGGTTGTTACTGGAACATGGCTTTGAAGGTATCCAGTTAAGAATGTTGTAGTTTGGTTGCTTGAGGACTTCGACACACATCGAAAAATTCTTCACCACTCGAACCTTGTCATTGCCACCAATGTTCATTTGATCAAATATAAGGGCAGACTTGTGAACAAGAACTTGTGGAAAGTGTGTGAGTCTGACCACGAGGCAATACTCGACACAATAAAGAGTAGAGTAGACCCAGATGGTTCCTTGGATTGATTTGTAAGTATGCACATTCAATTTGTAAATTCATGTTATTGATCACTCATTTGGACCAAGACCTTGCAATAAGGCTTTTTCACCATTAGTGTTTAATGTCATATGCATTTATGACTGTCATTGCTCCTTTTCTGATTGTGAATGTAGGTAATACTGAAGTTTGTCAAAGTATATAAGAAAAGAACAACATCAGTTGGTGGTGCAAGTGTTCAGTGGTATGAGAAACATTGGTTGATGGTGCATTTTTTGGTTGTCAATCTTCTCTTTCTTTTCCATCTCCTAGATTTATCGGATTCTTATATGCTACATGTTTTATGTTAAGCCTCTCAATGATATATTTGAAATTTATACGTAGGGTCATCGAGAGATGATAAATTAGCGAATAGGCACATCACCATTGTAGGACCTTCAATCGACCTCTTTATCTAGCATGCATGAAGGTGATAGTAGGTCTTGTCAGCTATATGACTAACATTATTTAGTTATTGCTCTTTTAATGATTTTTATGTGAGTCTATGTCTAAGATTGAGAGGCTTTTGTAGGTTTTTTGTGGACCAAATTTCTATGATACTACACAACCACAGAGAGGCTACTACCCATGTGTTTCATAGGGAGCAAGGGATGTACATGTTTTGAACCATTTGGAAATGTAAATAACTAGGTCAGCTTAGGTGGAATGGAGAAATGAAACTGGGCAACAACTCCTTTTCTTTCTCCTCAAGTATAATATATTCCATGATCTATGTTAAAAATGGGAGGATTGTTTCCCTACATGTATTGATACAATTATTGACAAATGGGAATATTTTCAAGATGTTCTTCAATCACTATTGTAATATTTGTCATTGACTTAGAATAATTTTTTATATAAAAAAATTATGAGAAATTAATACATGCAAATGTGTATATTCCTTAATATATGTCTCAATTAAATGTGTATATTACATTTAAAATTAGTTGTAATGCTTCATGGTTTACATTTAAAGTTGTCTTCAAATAAAAACATGTGGATTTATGAGTAAGAATGAAATAATGTCGAATATAATTGTAGAAAAGCATATTTTATTGCCCCTACTGATGTAGAGGTAGTGGTAACCCAAGACACAAATTGACATAACTTCTCTCAAATATGCCAAGCAAGACATCAAATTTCAATTAACTCAACCTTGTAAAATAGCATCAAACTCAACAAGGACCCTACAGAGGTTGTCAACATCCAAGCAATGATAATTAAATCAACTTTCCATAATCCCCAAGGCAGATTCATTGAATTCCTCAAAACTCACCTTTTTTTAATCCTACTGAATTGGCAAGCTAGTGAGATCACTGGCTTGCCAAATCCATAGGGTTGACAAGGTAGGGGCAGCGTATGCCTCATAGAAATTGATGCAACCTAGGTCATCTCTAACATACCTTAGGGTATGACATTACACCAAACAACTACTATAGACAAATCTACAATGCCACAAGGGGACCTAATGAGGTTGTTCCAAAAAAGAACCATGATGCAGAGTGGATCAACCAAATAGGAGAGATGACACAACTTCTCTCAAATATGCCCACTTGGACATCAATTCACCAAACTCACAATAGAGTAACCTTTCCACTTGACATGGGATTTTGGCGAATCAAAATGAGAATCAGGTTTATACCAGATTTGTTACCCCAAAACATGTTTCTCCTGACCACTCTAGGACATAACATCATAACTTGCACCTAAGGAATTCCATTTTCTCATCGCTCTAGCCTTTAGGCCTCTTTTACCCTTAACCCTTGTAGCATTTCCCAGTAGGACAATCAAGACAAAAATCACATACAAGCCTATACCAAGCCCAAACCACATAATTTGGACAAAAAATGGATGCCCCTACAAACTCTCAAAGGATCCCTTCTTGATGACCAAAGGTAAAGTCACAACAAGCCAAAAGGTAGCATACAATAGGTAGAAGGCTTAATATTGCATTTTAATCCACTCAAAACCCTTGAAATAGGGTATACAGACCGACCCTCAGTAATTAGCTTATAAAATGCACAAAATAACTTGAAATCCAACCAAACTATAACTAAAATAGAGTTAAGTCTATTACCCATCTAATTCCATCGAAAAGAGAGCACAATCACTTTGAGATAGGTTCGACCGACTCGATCACTTAAGGGTTCAAAGTGCAAAAGGGCAACAATCTTTGACACGGTATTACTCGTAAACCATGATAATTACAAAATCTTTGTCTAAACCTATGAGATCATGTTGGGCCCCTCTACAATAACCTCTCTCGATTTTTTCTATCTCGGAGGAATTTTCTTGTGGTGGCAAATTTTCACTCAGGGAAAAAGTTATCAAATGCAAGTACTTGAAAGTTGCAAAAGGGTGCAACTTTCATTTTGCATCTTGTGTGACCAAATGGATTGTTCCAATGCATCCAGGTGGGAACATTTATGCTAGGCATGGTCCTCTTTCGCACCCAAACACATGAAATCGCTTTGAGCTATGTTCAACTAGATCGATCCCTTAAGGGTCCAAAGTGCAAACTAGCTGCAAACTTCAACATGCTAGTATTCAGACACCGTGATGCTTAGAAACTTCTCATCTGAACCTATGGGATCATAGTTGGCCCCTCCATAGTAAAAACTCTTAGTTTTATCTATCTCTGAGGCATTTTCCTATGGTGGCGAATTTTCACTTGGGGAAAAAGTTGTCAAATGCAAATAGTTGAAAGTTGCAAAGTGGTGCAACTTTTGTTCTATAGCTCGTGTGACCAAATGAACTGTTCCAATGCATTCGAATAGGTATTTGTACACTAGGCATGGTCCTCTTTCACACCCAAACACACGTAATTGCTCTGAGCTATGTTCAATCAGATCGATCCCTTAAGGGTCCAAAGTGCAAAATGGCTGCAAACTTTAGCATGCTATTACTCCGACACTGTGATGCTTGGAAACTTATCATTTGATCCTACAAGATCATGTTGGGCCCCTCTACAATAACCTCTCTTGGTTTTTTCTATCTCAGAGGCAAAAAACCTATGCTGGTGAATTTTCACTAGGGGAAAAAGTTTTCAAATGCAAGTAGTTGAAAGTTGCAAAGTGGTGCAACTTTCGTTTTGCATCTCGTGTGACCAAACGGATCATTCCAACATATCCAAGTGGGTACCTTTACGCTAGGAATGGTCCTTTTTTCCACCCAAACATGTGAAATCGCTCTGAGCTACGTTCAACCAGATCAATCCCTTAAGGGTCCAAAGTGCAAAATGGCTGTGAACTTCCACATGCTATTATTCAAACATCGTGATGCTTACAAACTTATTTTCTTAGCCTATGGGATCAAATTAGGCCCCTCTACAATAACCTCTCTTAGTTTTTGATATCTCAGAAGCATTTTCCAATGGTGGTGAATTTTCACTCGGGGAAAAAGTTGTCAAATGCAAGTAATTGAAAGTTGCAAAGTGGTACAACTTTCATTCTGCAGCTCGTGTGACCAAATAGATTGTTCCAAGCATGCAGGTGGGTAGGTTTACACTAGGCATAGTCCTCTTTCACACCCAAACACACAGAATCACTCTGAGCTATGTTCAACCAGATCGATCCCTTAAGGGTCCAAAGTGCAAAATGGTTGTGAACTTGAACATGCTATTACTCAGACACCATGATATTTAGAAACTTATCATCTGATCCTACAAGATCATGTTAGGCCCCTCTACAATAACCTCTCTTGGTTTTTGCTATCTTGGAGGAATTTTTCAGTGGTGGCGAATTTTCACTTGGGGAAAAAGTTGTCAAATGCAAGTAGTTGAAAGTTCCAAAGTGGTGCAACTTTTGTTTTGCAGCTCGTGTGACCAAACAGATTGTTCCAACGTGTTTGTGTGAATATTTTTACACTAGGCATTGTCTTCTTTTGCACCCAAACATGCGAAATCGCTCTGAGCTATGTTCAAGCAGAGCAATCCCTTAATGGTCCAAAGTGCAAAATGGCTACAAACTTTAGCATGCCAGTATTCAAACACAGTGATGCTAAAAAACTTCTCATTTGAGCCTATGGGATCAAGTTGGGCCCCTCTACAATAACCTCTCTCGATTTTTTCTATCTCAAAGGCATTTTCCTATGGTGGTGAATTTTCACTCAAGGAAAAAGTTGTCAAATGCAAGTAGTTGAAAGTTGCAAAGTGGTGCAAATTTCGTTCTACAGCTCATGTAACCAAATGGATTGTTCCAATGCATCTGGACGGGTACGTTTATGCTAGGCATAGTTCTCTTTCACATCCAAACACATGGAATCGCTCTGAGCTACATTCAACTGGTTCGATCCCTTAAGTGTCCAAAGTGCAAAATGGTTGTGAACTTCAGCATGCTATTACTCGGACACCGTGATGCTTATAAACTTTTGGTCTAATCTGATGAGATCACATTGGACCCCTCTACAATAACCTCTCTTGGTTTTTGCTATCACGAAGCCTTTTCCCATGGTGGCAAATTTTCACTTGGGGAAACAATTGTCAAATGCAATTAGTTGAAAGTTGCAAAGTGGTGCAACTTTCGTTCTGCAGCTTGTGTAACCAAATGAACCATTCAACACATTTGAATAGTTAATTTTACACTAGGCATGGTCCTTTTTCACACCCAAACACACCAAATCACTGTGAGCTACGTTCAACCGGATTGATCCCTTAAGGTTCCAAAGTGCAAAATGGCTGCAAACTTCATCATGCTATTACTCAGACACCGTGATACTTAGAAACTTCTTGTCTAATCCTAAAAGATTTTTTTGGGCCCATCTACAATAACCTCTCTCTGTTTTTTCTATCTCAGAGGCTTTTTCCTATGGTGGAAATTTTTCACTTGGGGAAAAAGTTGTGAAATGCAAGTAGTTGAAAGTTGCAAAGTAGTGCAACTTTCCTTATGTAGCTCGTGTGACCAAATGAACTGTTCCAACGCATTCAAATAGGTATTTTTATGTTAGGCATGGTCCTCTTTTGTACCCAAACATGCGGAATCACTTTGAGCTACATTCAACCAGATCGATCCCTTAAGGGTCCAAAATACAAAATGGCTGCGAACTTCAGCATGCTATTATTCGAACACCGTGACACTTAGAAACTTCTCATCTTATCTTAGAAGATCATTTTGGCCCCTCTACAATAACCTATCTTGGTTTTTGATATCTTGGAGGCCTTTTCCCATGGTGGTGAATTTTCACTTGGAGAAAAAGTTGTCAAATGGAAGTAGTTGAAAGTTGCAAAGTGGTGCAACTTTTGTTCTGCAGCTCGTGTGACCAAACAAACTATTTCAACTCATCTGAATAAGTATTTTTATGCTAGGAATGGTCCTCTTTCGCACCCAAACATGCGCAATCGCTCTGAGCTACGTTCAACTAGATAGATCCCTTAAGGGTCCAAAGTGCAAAATGGTTGCAAACTTCAGCATGCTATTACTCAGACACCATGATGCTTAGAAACTTCTCATCTGATCCTACAAGATCGTGTTGGGCCCATCTACAATAAGCTCTCTCGGTTTTGCTATCTCAGAGGCATTTTACTATGGTGGCAAATTTTCACTTGGGGAAAAAGTTGTCAAATGCAAGTAGTTGAAAGTTGCAAAGTGGTGCAACTTTCGTTATGTAGCTCGTGTGACCAAACGAATTGTTCTAACGCATCCAAATAGGTATTTTTATGTAATACCCCTCCATTTTTCCTTCTGGTTGGACAGTGTGTCCTTGTGTGGGTATGTTGCTTTGATGTGTTTATGGTTATTCAAATGCCTTGTTTGTGTGCTTTCTATTAGTACCTTGACTATGGTACTTGGCTTCTTTTGATCGCTATCTGTAAAGTGATGCAAATGTTATATTTTTGTGTGATGGTATTTGATCTTGATGTTATCTTTATGTCATGTTTTGGGATTAACATTATGGATGTTCGAATTAAAGATGTTTTATGCTTTGAATTATATTAGTATGTTAGAATTGTTAGTTATTTGCATTGTATTGGTGAAGGGGATGGTATCGCATCACTTGCTTGCAAGCGCCCTGCGATTTCGAGATTTCCTCTTCATGGTGTGTATTTTATAATGTTTTATTACATGTTGTTTACTTGATTTTTAGGTTGACAGATAGAAGACATCGACTCCACCTGGTTTCACAGGTTAGAACGTGTTCAATGCCCAATGGTATTCGATTGAGAGATAGTAACTAGGTTTTCCATGTCAAGTCATCACCCTAGTCCTTGTGTGTCTTCAGGTCTTGTCGGGTTGTGTTTCTTTGAATTTTGTTCCCTCTCTTCGTTATTTAATTTCAAGTTAGAAAAAGGGGTAATTAAATGGCCTAATGCATTTTAGTTGTTGATTAATTTGATCTGGGAATTATGTTGAAATGTAATTTATTTTATTATTAATTTAATTTAATTAATAAATAATTTAATCATTGATTAAATCTATTTTATTAATTAATTCAATTTATATTGTTGAAATAAGTTAAATTATTCATTTTGGAAATTTATGCATATTGGTTGAAATTCAAAATTAAAGAAATGTTTTAAAAAGTCAAATTAGAAAATTTGAATTCAAAGTTTGAAAAATGAGATATTTATGTTTCTGTTTTCTGAAATTGATGAGGGTGGTTGCACTGATATTTTGGGGATATTTTTGGAATTTCTTTATTATTGAAATTTTCTTCTCAATTTTGGATCATGAAGTTTTGGAAAATATTGAAATAGGAAGAGGAAGAAATTTTTCAGTTTGGTGGGTTTTGGATTGAAGCTGTGAAAATTGGAGGAGTTGAAGTTGGAAGTTTAGCACCATCTAGATCTCTTCACAAGCTCAAGAAAAATCAGGTTCAGGTCTTTAAAATTGTTTCCTTTTGAGTTCTTTAAAATTGTAAATGTTCTGATGAAAATCATATTGGAAAGCATTTCAATCTTCTGTTTAAATGGCAAAACAAATCCTTTCTTGGAAATTATAATTCTTCAAGAAAATGAATCGTTTTCTTGACTGAAATTAATTAGTTCTTGTATGGTTTTCCCAATTTATTTTATAAATCCCCTTTGAATATATATATATACACATATATATATATATATATATATATTTAAAGTTGCTATAAAAAAAAAGAAATTTGTTTTAAGAATTCGACCTCGGGCTGAATTGTGGATTTCCAAAATCCGCAAGGTGTTATTAATAAAATAAAATAAAATAAAAAAAATTTATTGGGGGCTGGGGGCTCACCCCATAGCCGCCCCCATGGGTAGCGGCGTGGGGGAGCCACACCCAACTTCCCCTCTGCCTGCGCGGACTATGCGACAACGACCATTGTTAATGGTGGTCGGTTGTGCAGTGCACAATCGTGCCACCATTAGCGGTGGATGGCTACGCACAACGCCATTCACGCCCGGTCGCGCTGCCTTCACCGCTCGCAGGGGCCACCTCTGTCGCACTGCCCACAACGGCTCTCTCTGTTGGTGCCGCCCACTACAGCCGCCCCTATCAAAATGCGTCGCTGCCCTATGTAAAACCCATGACCAACACCCTTCCCTCCACCTCTTGCTTTGCACGTGGCCCAAGAACCACAGTTCAACCCTAAGGGTTGGTGTGCGGTTTGAGGCCGATCAATTTTGGTGGAAATAAAAAGATTATTTATTATTATATTTGTGACATAATATTTAAGATATATATATTAATATATATAATATTATATTATAATATTAATGTGTTAATATATGTTATGATTTTATAACATGGATTAAAAATTAATATTGTATTATATAATATTATATTATTATATATATATTTGATTTGTTTTTTTTTAAATGTATATAGGTATTAAATTAAGTTTTTCTTAAAAGCATGTTTTTAGTCAACTCGAACAAATTAAAAACGTGTTTTTTTTAATTAAATTATTGTTTTCTTTAAAAACATATTCTTATAGGGGAGTTAGTTTTGGATATGAAACAATGTGTTTTCAAGTCAAGTTAATTTTAAATGACTACATTGGAATGAGGAACACTATATCTATTTCAAAGCAACGTATTTGATTTATATAATAGACGGGTTAACTTTCATCATTTAAATGCAAATAGGGAGATTAGATAATTAGTGATAATTTCTCCCTTATCTAAAAAGATGTATTCTTAATTCAATTTTACTGATGCAATATTGAATGTAATGAAGAAATGGATTTAGTGAATCCAAAGTAAACTTTTTTACTGTCTTCTTGTTCATCTTGTTTGTGAACCGTTTCCACTTTCATTTGAGTGAAGTTAAGTTATAGAGTTTAATAAGTCTTCCAGATGGGGTTTTCAGTTCTATGGGTTGTCGTTTCGTGTTTGTCAACCTATTGTGAATTCTCTTGGGTAGTGCATGAGGTTATGTCTATGTTAGTACCCGATTTTCATGAACAGGAATATTTTGTGCCTCCTGTGGAAGGAGTGGATTATGTGATGTGTGCCTCCTTATAAGGAGTGGTCTTGTTATTGTTGTTACCTTCAGTGTTTGGAGATGGTTTATTTTATGTCACCTCCTAAGAAAGGAGTGGTCATGTTATTTTGGTTGTTGCACTTTGTTACCCTTGGAGTTTGGATGGTATGTGTGTTGTCAAGCAGAAGAGTGGCTTCCGTAGGAGCTAGAGCCAAAATAGGTACACTTGGAAACCTTTGGGGGTGGTTTAAACAAGTGATAACTAAAGCAATACTTAGAAGATTAGGACTAACTTCTCACTAATCAAGATAATTTTACCTCACTCATAAACACAAGGGCTCGTTTAGAATTGGGATGAGTGGGAAGGCCTAGAATTGAAAGGTCATCTATCTTGTTTGTACAAAAGGTATTTGATTCCGCATGAGTGAGTATGGGGGTCGGGATTTGGTTGAGGCCACCAAGACAACTCTTTATGTTGGTCGGAGCCTATGAAGATTCCCAAAGGTAAACCCATGATGAACTGTGTGATGACACTCTATCTAGGACAATAGTTGGTACTTGTTTATTGTGGGTATGGTTTCTGTAACATACCTGATGTGACCATAGTTGGTATTCAATTATTATGTGTATGGTTCTTTTAACATACTTGATCTACTTTATATCTGGAAGCAATGTAACCATGTTAGTGTTGTACATGTGGTGTACTTGTGTTGTACATGTGTTTGGTTGTGTCAGTTGGTTCTGTCATGTTTTAGCCTGTGTCTAGAGGTATTGGTCTTGGCTAGGATTCCTTGTCACTATCTCCTAGCACGGGGGGTGGGCTTTTGGGTTCCACTTGGTTGGGTGGCATGCACCTAAATCCGTTGGGTTCTTTCTTCATGTTCGTGTGGATGAGACTTCCAGTTGGAGAGCTCATTGGTTTCAATATAAGTTCTTTCTTTATTTCATCTCAATTGTTCTTGTATTTATTACCCCTCATTTTTTATCGAGGTGGAGGTTGTAATTGTAATCTTGTTTATTGAACTTACCTCATTCAAGGAATGCGAGTTGTAATCTTATTGTTTCATGAATGGTTTAATAAAATTGAAAGTTGTCTATTATGCTTTGATGAAATTATCTTAATTGGAATGTATGTGTTTTAATTCTTAATTAAATAATTGTCATGATTTAAATTCTTGTTTTTTGTTGAGGTTCTATTTAACCTCTGTCTCGTAACCTTAGAGGTTGTTGGCAATGAGTAGTGAACTTGCTTATTTTTGTTCTTAAACAAAAAAAAAAATTAGCATGTTTAAGTAGTTGTTTACAACTTCCTCTAGGGTTGCATGGCGGGGTGTTACATTTTACGCTAGGCATGGTCCTCTTTCACACCCAAACACACGGAATCACTTCGAGCTACATTCAACATGATTGGTCCCTTAAGGGTCCAAAGTGCAAAATGGCTGTGAAATTCAGTATGTTATTACTTAGACATCGTGATGCTTAGAAGCTTCATGTTTGAGCCTACGAGATCACATTAGGCCCCTCTAAAATTATCTCTTGGTTTCCGCTATCTTGAAGGCCTTTTCTCGTGGTAGCAAATTTTCACTTGGAGAAAAAGTTGTCAAATGCAAGTAGTTGAAATTTGCAAAGTGGTGCAACTTTCGTTCAGTAGCTCGTGTGACCAAATGAACTATTCCAATGCGTCTAAATAAGATGTTTTACACTAGGCATGGTCCTCTTTTACACCCAAACATGCAAAATTTCTCTGAGCTACGTTCAACTGGATCGATCCCTTAAGGGTCCAAAGTGCAAAATGGTTGGGAACTTCAACATGCTCGTATTCAGACACTGCGATCCTTAGAAACTTCTCATGCAATCCTATGGGATCACGTTGGGCCCCTCTACAATAACCTCTCTCGGTTTTTTATATCTCAGAGGCCTTTTCCCATGGTGGCGATTTCTCGCTTGGGGAAAAAATTGTCAAATGCAAGTAGTTGAGTGTGTAAAAATGACTTTATAGGCATTATGTCACCATGAGACCACATTTATTTGAGGCATCTTTTGAAATAGTTCATTACCTTGTCTATGGCTTGTCATGGCATTCCATCACCACATTTATTTGATGCAATTTTTCAAATAGTTCACTGCCTTGTCTATGCTATTGCTTACTATTATGCTTTTGAGATATTTTTTTGAAGCATCCATAGCTTGTTCAAAATCACTTGTTTTAGGATTTTAGCCATAGCAACAAGGCAGTGAACTGTTTGAGAAGATACTTTGGTAGACATCTATGAAAAATGTGGTAACATAGACAAGGCAGGGAACTATTTGAAAAAATACCTCAAAGAAATTTGGTCTCATAGAATGCCATTATAAGAAAATGCAATTGGCAGTTGCTCCTAGTTATTAGTTATGCAATGTGAATAAATTGCATAACTTCTTAGGTTGGCTTTGTACAAACTATATTTTAATTTATATTTTGTCATCTATCAGCATCTACTTATTAGTTATGCAAAGTGAAGTAATGCTTTGACTTTGAAAGATGTGCAATGCAATGTAATCAACGATATGAATATAAACTACAAAAATCCATTTTTTACAATGCAAGCCATGGGAAATGGTGAAAGAAAGATAAAGATCAAAGGCAGATAAGCTTTATGCTATAGTGTGGTTGGACGAATTGCAAGAACATAGGCATCATGTGAGACAAAATGATAGTAGACGAGGACTCATGTTATGGTTCATATATTTATAAACGAATAATGTCAAAAGAACAAGCTTAGTGATAAAGGGGGATTAGTTAAAACTAGTTTATCATTTGGTTTAAAAGTTAAAGGTACAAAAAATTTAATAGAAATAGGATAATTATTTATTTGTTTTTGAATGAATCGGGTATAAAATTGTTGTTGACTATTTGATCATTAAATTAAATGATGTTTAAATGAAATGACATTGACATCATATTAGTCTGAAATGATAACAATGTATTATATGTTGTGAGTAATAAACTATGAACCCTATTCTTCAAAATAAGTAGATTTGTTATAGATAGCTAACAATGCATTCTATTTTAAAATTTAACTCTTAACATCCATGATATAATGTCTTGTCATTTGCAAGGGTTAGGCTGATCTCTAACATAAGTTCACAATAGATAGTGATATGGAAATTGACTACACCTACCACAAGTAAATAATGGGAGGCTAAATGTTGTGAAGTAGGTATAAAATTGTTGTTGACTATTTGATCATTAAATTAAATTGTTTAAATGGAATGAGATTGACACCAAATTAGTCTGAAATGATGATGATGTATTATATTATATTATATGTTGTGAGTAATTATCTATGAACCCTATTCTTACCACTTAAAAAATACTTTAAGTAGATTTGTTATAGATAGCTAATAATGCATTTTGTTGTTACAATTTTACTCTCAACATCCATGATATGATGTCTTGTGATTTGCAAGGGTTAGGTTGTGTGTGTAGTGTTTTCACCCCATCTAAAAATGCAAGAAATAAACTCAAGCAAGAGATAAAAACCAAAGACAACACTCAAGATAGGGCTAAAGATGAAACTCAAACTTAAAAATGAAAATAAAATCAATTTTACCTTGTTTGAGCTTGATGAATTTGTTTACCCTTTTTAATGGTTTGATATGTATGCTCTATATTGATTTCGACAATATAATGACTTGTTGTAGCTTGATTTGGTCACAAAATGGATGCAAGATGGCTATGATTTCAAGGATTTGACTATGGAGATTGAAAAATTGGGATGAATGTGATAGATTATGGTTCAATGTAAAAATGGCTAAGTGTTAGTCATTTAGCAAGGGAGATTCAAATAGATGGTGGAGGTTGAAAGAGGGAAGAAGATCAAGGGTTGAGATCAAGGTTTGACTAAAACAATTAAAAATTTATTTTTTAATGTGCATGTGAATGATAAAAGAAATTAAATATTCCTTGGCAAAGAGGAAAGGAATTTAATATTCCTTGGGGGATGAGAGAGGAATTTCCTCAAAATAACCTTGGAAAGACAAAAAATAATTAAAAATTCCTTGGGGGATGGGGAAAGTTGACCAAGGGGAAGGTTAGGATAGCTAATCAATGATTAGGTTGTGTAAGTGAGGGATTAGGCAAATGCTTAGGTGGGTAATGAGGATTAATGATCCACTTGCATATTATGGAGGATGTGACACCTCCCTAATCAATTATTAGGAATGTGCACATCCTTATCTAGGATTTTGCAAATTAATCAGGATTAAAAAAAGGTTATGGAGGATGTGACATGAGGGGAATGAAATAAATGTATTATTTATTTAATTTTTGGAGGAAAGGGATAAGTGATGGGAGTAAATAATTAAAATTAATTATTTATATTAGGCTAGGATTTAAAGATTATAAAAGAAATAAATTAGGATGAAGGGATAAGGGATAATGGATATTAATTAAATAATAGGGTATTATTTAATTAATATAGAGGATATGAGATTAATTGAATTGAGGGTAAATTGACCCAAGTAAAGTGGTCAATTTTCAATGTCTACATTTTTCCCCTATTTGAGATGGTGTTATAAAGTACGATCGTTTCAAAGAAGATTGAAACATAACACCTAGAAGAAGATAGTTGGATAATGGAAGATGCCCTAATATGTAAGAATAGAATCTGTAGCAAATTGAATTTAGTTTTTAACTACTAGGTTTATTTAAAAATATATATTTGGTGAAATTTTGAAATTTCAATACAGTAGTACTTAAATTTCAGGGAAAAAATAAGAAGTAGGTGTTTGTCTGACCACCCTAATCATAATAAAATGACAATATTTTTTTATAAGATTTTATATATAAGTAGAAGACTCTTGTCCCAATGTGATGCATATTTTTTGTAATATTTTTTCAAGTAAATAATTAATTATGAATTTTTTATTACAACTTTGAAAAAATATAAAAAATTGTATGTCTGACCACCTTAGCTTTGTCAAAACTTCATGAAATTCAATTTATTTTTTTAATCCTATAATATGTGAAGCATATTATGTGACACATGTTTTGGATTCAAAAAAAGTGATACCATTTGAAAGCTATAGATGTTTTTCAATCAGCTTATCAATCAGGACTTTAGTCATAATTCAAATAGAAAATTAATAATAATTATTTATTAAATTCAAAGTAAAGCATAATTTATATTCGTGGAAAGCTAAGAATCTCCTTTAAAAACCCTTTTTGTTTCATCAATTTTGGGTAAAAAAACGGTCATCAGCCACATGAGCCATCATATCACTTACATATCGCCACTTTTTGGCCCATCATGATCCTGCACATACCTAGGACATACTATGACCTTTAAAAAGTTTTGGCTATTGGGATGTGTTTAGTTTTGGTGACACCATCAGAGAGTATATTTTTTCTTGTTGCAGTAGCAAGATTTATGCCTAGACGATTTATCTTTATCTTGGTTAAATGTTTTTATTTGGCCTTTAACAATAAGGGCCCTCTTGATGGTAGTACCATTCTTGATGACCTCTAGAAAGGTGGTAATGCAATAGATGCATAGATTATGGGCCAGTTCAGGTTGGGAATTTAAAATAAAGATGGTTATCAAGTCCTTCTCATGGAGATTGGATTTTAGCCGACTAGCCAAGACTCACCACCTTTGCAGGTAGCTCGCAAAATTTTCTCCCTCACATTGCTTATCTTTAAAGAGGTCTAAAGTGTCTATGTCCTTCTCCATATTGAAGGAAAAATGTGCAACATTTTTTTATGACAAGTTAGAAAAGGAAGGAATGGACCCTTTTGAAAGACCCATGAACTAGTCTAGAGATTTCCCCATTAGGCTTTTACGAAACAATAATAGGAGTTAGTTATCATTATGCAAGACTTCCTAAAAATGTACATAAAATTGTTGCAAGTGGTTCCTTGGATCACCCTTTCCCTTATATTTATCAAATTTTGGCATTTCAAAATATTTAAGAAAAGGGATAAGTGGGATGGATGGGTCAAACGGGTAAGGGAAAATCTCCTCAAACTTAAAGGACTTCTTGGACATCCCTTCTTGCAGGTCTTTGAGGGCAGCTTTCATCTCTTGCCACTCCTTATTAATTTTTTCCAACGAGGAAGGGCCTATTGGATTCGACTGGTTGTATGAGGTATACTACTGATGTAATGGAGGAACAAATTGGTCATATGTTGGTGGAGGTGAATATGAAGGGACTTGTTTGTATCGATTGGGATATGTGGATTAAGGATTGGCATAAGCTTGTTGGTATGATGGCGAGGGTTGATAATATGATGAAGAGGCACCCTACTGATATGATGGTGACTGTTGGGAATAAAATGGATTGGCTTGGTAGTTGTATTTAGTTTATTGTTGGGAAGCATATGGAGGTTGTTGTGGATTGGATTGCTCATAGTAGGTGTTTTGTTGTGATTGTGAGGGATTAATGTAAGATGGTTATTACTGGGATTGTTGTGGATTATAGTAATAATAATTGGGATTAGGGTTGGATGTAGTGGCCTGCAGATAATAAGTTCTTTGAGGATGGTATAGGTATTGTGAAATAGAGTTGTCTAGGATTTGTTGCGAGGACTTCTGTGATTGTGAGAAGATTTAGGATTGATGAGGTGAAAGTTGTGATAGAATCTGAGTCTGATGGGGTGGTTATCGATAAGATGATTTTTGTGATTGTGGGATGGCTTGTGAGTGATGGGGAGTCTATGAAGGATTTCCTTGAGGTTGGTGTGGGTTTTGTTGAGATTGTGACAAGATCTGAGCCTAATGTGGAGGTTGTTGATGGGGTGGTTGTGATAATGTTTGTTGCTAATTACCCTGAGGTTGATGTGAGGTTTGTGATGGATTACCCTTTGCTTAATGCAATGGTAGATGTTGAGGCTACAACAAGATTTGAGTCTAATGTGAGGGCTATAACGGGATTTGTTGCAGTGGTTGTTGATAGGCTGGTCTAGATAGCACTTGTTGTGGTGGTAGATTGCCTTGAGGTAGATGTTGAGATGTAAATGGAGGTGGTGGTAAGTTTTATATGTGTATGTGACCATGAGGTATATGAGGAGGCCTATTAGTAAAATTATTATATGTATTTCCCCCAGTACTTCCCGATAATGGTCTCGATTAATGTGGTGGAAGAGGTGGTGCAAATGGTATGGGGATTGACCCTAGGGGAATGTTCATTCCTTGCTGATTAACTGAACCAGGATCTTGGGGATTGTTTAGATTTTGATAAATAGTAAAACTCTTAGGATTATTAGGATCAGGACCATGTGGATTGTTGAGATCAAGCGTAACACCCATTATTGAGAATCAAACCTAGGATGATGGTATTTGATAGAGTACATCATTGCCAAAGCGAGGTTGATACCACACGTCTTGTGGGGTAACTTGAGGGACTTGTGGAACTAACAAACTAGGAGTAAGCTTAGAGCTCGATGAATCCTACGGTAGAGGAGGGGGTGTAATATTGAAGAATTATGGTAAATCATACCCGATAGTGGCTGGACACCCTTCACGAGTAATGTGGCGAGGATTCTATCCCCACACTCATTGAGAAGATGATCCATTATTTACACATTAGTAGGATTGCTAAGGTATTCTTCGATAGTGAGCTTAGGTTTGTTAACCATGCTTTCTTTGGGGATGGACTATATGGGGATTTCAATGTTGGATTGTGACAAGGCGATATTGGTGGGGGGATTTGGAGGGTACTGAGGTTGACCACCATGCGACTATTTATATTCCATGAGTTTCTTTTCCTGTGATCATGTAATGGGCATGAAAATACACGTGACCAAGTGAATATGATGACTATAAGCTCTAAGATGAACTTAAGTGATGTCGTAGATGATGGCCTAAAGGATTGTTAGGATGATAGATCGATTGATTAGAGGATTTCTTGGATACCGATGCATTGATAATTAAATTGATATTTGGATTGGGTCAATTTGGATTGATCGATTAGATTGGGTGATTGATTGGATTAGATTGATAGGATTAACTCTGAACCAAGTTCAGGAGTTTGAATGGATGATAAAAAGGTGATTGTGACACAAAACCTAGCTTGAGATGGAAGTAGATTTATAAGGCCACAAATTATTACTAACTCAAGACATATAAAAATCCTAAGTAAGCCTGGATGATGATGATTAGGGTTAGTTACTTGCCATGATTGGATAAGAAATCCCTAAACTAATGTGTAAGGGACTTAGATTGATGCATGAATGATGGATATGTAGTCTAGAGATGTCCTAGGATGCACCTATGTGATTTGATTAAGGATTCAACAAATTTTTAAAAATCCAAATTGACTAAAATGAAGATTATAGGTAGATGGATGGTGATAAAAAAATTTGATCATTGGAATAGACTTGGAAAACAATAGGATCTTATTGGTTAAGAGGATTTAGCCTAGGGTTTTTTTCTATGAGACACAAATATGCCTCTACAAATAATGGATTATCCCTTCCAGGTAACAAGATCCCCTATCTAAGGTCCACGTAATCACCTATGTGTTTCACAGGATCACCTCTGTGTTTCACAAGATTACCTCTCTAGGATTCACAAGACTACCTATTTCTTGTACTATATGGACATGACTCATGGGATTTCTTATTTCTTGAGGTGTATAGATGAAGATGGTACATACTAGAAATAGGATTGCCTCTACAGATAATGGATTCACCTATTCAACATGATGTATCTATGACGATGATTTGAACTGGATAGAGGATTTCCTCTACCGACAACATGTTTGCTTATTCTATAGGACATATGGATGAGGATGGTATAGAATTGACATAGGATCTCCCATACACACAAAAAGATCACCTATCTAAGGAGATGTATGAATGAATGATTGGGAGACACAGACATGAAATCGCCTATGAGGATGACATGATTACCTATTCAGGAGACAAGCGGATACAGGGTCACCTATCTAAGAGACCTACAAGAAAATTCACCCCTGATGGAGATGAGTTCACCTAAAGGATGACCTAACTTGAATCTGACACAAAATCGACCTTTTCAGGGTAGGATCGCCTGTCCACAATGCAAGTTCACCCCTGTGTGAAGAAAACTTTCCACTGAGGGCAAGGGAAGACTATGGAAAAGGATTAAAAAAACAACAAACAAAAAGTAGTGGGTTGGACTGACTCAAACTGATAACAAGCATTGGTATATCACAAGAAGACACTCTAGGCAACACAAGCCTAAAATTAATAGTAAAGGTTTGCTAACTCAATGTAGGACCACTACCTTGAGGGGATACCCTAAGGTTAATACTCTATGAAATCGGGTGGAAGCACCCTCTCTTGCGAAGGAAAATACCTAGAGATCCTATTGCACAAGGTCATCAATAGATACCATAGGCTCACCTTCTCTCTCTCCTCGAGAACTATTGTAGTTCACCATGAGGATTTATATCTCAACCTAAGGGAGTACGTGGTGAGTAACTTTAGGGTATGGTTTGCATCCCCTGCACTACACCAAGCCACGGCTGAAACACAGGTCTTTATCTAGGCTAAACAGGCTATCTCGTGTATCCTCAATATGCCAGGAGAGTGCATGAGGCAAAACCATGAACACCATCCTATCATAAGCATGGATCGAGAGCCCCAACGAGGTACTAGAAACTTGAACCAACTCTTCACGTCTTATCTAAGTATCACTCTATCTTTGCAACTTCGCTAGACACGATGTGACTGGATTGGGGTATAGCTTTCGTTCTCCCCCCTTTATATACCCCACCAGTAACACATGGCCAAGATCGTCCCCCAGGTGATGAAATCTCAAGTAGGTCTCACTAAAGGGAAGGAAATACTAGACATTTTAGCTGGTCCTGAAGCTCGCACATAGTGCAAGGGGAGAGCACATGCACACTAGTACTTCCTAAGTAGACTCAACTGGAGTGGAACAAGGTATGATTTATGGTGACCTACGATCATCATACAGTGCAAGGGGAGAGCATACATCAACAAAACACTCCCAAATACAACAAATAAGTTAACTGACCCTTTAATTGATTCTATGTGTGCTTAGCTAGTATGAAAAATAATAGACAAAGCTAACTAAAGGCTTCGACCATTCATCCTGCAACACACACATTAGTAATTTTCACCTTTGATCTTGGAAAAATGATTTGTTACACAAACATCAGTAGAATCTCAAAATCACAAACAAACTAGTCAGTTCATTAGTATCCAAACCTTAAAACAAACGAGGGTGAAAATCAAAAAATTCACCATTCTGGATTACCTTAGGTTTGCCTCTATGTGAAGAAAATTTTCCTTTTTCTTGGATGAAAGATTGCCCTTCCATGAAATAGGCAAGATCACGTTCACCTATTGAGTGGAGCGGCGGGAACATATTTTCCTCTTTGGTCAAAGTAGGATCGCATCTTCCTCAAGCAAGATCCCTCATTCAAGTTTGTCGAAGCATACCTGCATCTAAAGGTATCAGTCTAGATTAGTAGGAGTAAGTTCACCTCTCTGACAGAAAGGCTTATATGGGTTCGCCTATGTTGAATGCAAGTATTCCCCTGTGTTAAGTGGATGCGCCCTTCGATCATGTATTTGCCCCTATGTGTGAAACCTGAACCTACAAAACTTCAAACAACAAAAAACATGAAAGTACACCCATGATGTGGATCCCATCGGGCATGCCAAAAATGTGTGTAATTTTTTTACCCCATCTAAAAATACAAAAAATAAACTCAAGCAAGAGATAAAAACCAAATACAACACTCAAGATTTGGCTAAAGATGAAACTCAAACTTAAAAGTGAATATAAAATCAATTTTACCTTGTTTGAGCTTGATGAATTTGTTTACCCTTTTTGATGGCTTGATATGTGTGCTCTATATTTATCTTAGTAGCATAATGACTTGTTGTAGATTGATTTGGAAAAAAAATGGATGCAAGGATTTGGCTATGGAGATTGAAAAACTGGGATGAATGTGATAGATTATGGTTTAATCCAAAAATTGCTAAGTGTTAGTCATTTAGCAAGGGATATTGAAATGGATGATGGAGATTGAAAGACTGAAGAAGATCAAGGTTTGACTAAAGCAATTAAAAATTTCTTTTATAATGTGCATGGGAATGATAAAAGAAATTAAATATTCCTTGAGAAGGAGAAAGGGAATTTAATAATCCTTGGGGATGAGAGAGGAATTAAAAATTCTTCAAAAGGACCTTGGGAAGACAAAAAGGAATTTAAAATTCCTTGGGGGGTGGGGAAAGTTGACCAAGGGGTAGGTTAGGATAGCTAATTAATGATTAGATTGCATAAGTGAGGGATTAGTCAAATGATTAGGTGGGAATGAGGATTAATGATCCACTTGCATATTATGAAGCATGTGACACCTCCCTAATTAAGGACTAAGAATGTGAACATCCTTAATCTAGGATTATGCAAATTAATCAGGATTAGAAAAAGGTTATGGAGGATGCGATATGAGGGGAATTAAATAAATGTATTAATTATTTATTTTTCGGAGGAAAGGGATAAGTAATGGGAGTAATTATTAGAAGTAATTATTAACTTTAGGTTGGGATTTAAATATTATAGAAGAAATAAATTAGGATGAAGGGATAAGGGATAATGAATATTAATTAAAGAATATATATGATATGGGTAAGTGCACCAATCTGTGACACAATTTTGGCTCTTAAGATGACACTTTTTTTCTGAAATCAGCAAAATTCAATTTCCATTAGAAAATGAAGATAGTTATGCTCAAAATTTCAAGATGCGGCAAGAAAAAAAGTTGAAGTGCTCCGAGTCTAGTTTCTAAGCTATGATTTTTTTTCAAATTAATGAACATTAAGGGTCTCAAAAAGGGGGGGGGGAACAGGTCCTATTTTTATCAAAAAAAGGAGCATAGTGCCTGAGGGCTCCTCCCTTTTTAATTGACATTTTTTTTAGAATTTCAAAAATCCCAGTGGTGAGAAATTAGCTAACACCATGTAGTTTATCCTTGTTCTTTCGGATAATATATTTAATGAATATATAATATTTTATGAATTTTCAAAGTGGACACATCTTGAAAAGCTAAAATTTGAGCATGCTCCCCCCTAAATGTTTTGGAAACTAATCAAAAATTGATTATTTTTCTTTCATCATGTGTAGAATGGAGTCTAGTTTCAATAAATGTAATTTGTTTCACATTTCGATGAACGGGTAAAAATCTATCCTAAAACTAGCACATGTTGGTTTTTGACCAAAAGCAAAGGCATTTACAATAGAAGCCATGGATCAAAACCTTAACTAAACCGAAATGAAAAAATAATTATATATTTAGATAGCTAAGAGAGAGGTTAACACTATCACGGTTTTTTTATAAACTTGCATTGAAAGACATGCAAATGAGATGGGGAGCACAGACAGAAATATGAGAAAATTTGGCAAATCTTGTTAATTAACACTTCCAAAGTAGGCCATTTGGTGCTCAACAAATGGCCTGCTTTGCACAAAACTAGAATTTCACCTCTTTGGTGAACAACTTTGATAATGCTTAATGTGCATAGTTTATGATCATAGATGGATAGTCGAGGTTTTACCTTTCATACCTTCTCTAACTCGTTACCGTAACTCGATAACTCTTTATCCCTCTAGATTCTCTATCTCTCAAGTCTCACCCCCTCCCACGCAACCTAGACTACTCTCTCAATCCAATCCCCTATCTCAGGTCTTTTTCCCTCCCACATAGGTACCTAAATCAATCTATCTCACTCCAATCCCCTTTCTCACTCTCCCTCTTTGGTTTTTTTGTCTCTCTCACTCCATCTCCCTCTCTTAGATTGTTATCTTTCTCTCTTTGTCTCTCTCTCCTTCCCCCTCTCCATCTCTTAGGTCTATCACTCAATCACTCCCTCTATCTCTCTCCCATTCCCTCTCTCTCACTCACTCTATCTCTCTCCCTCTCCCTCACTCTCTCTCTCTCTCTCACTCCCTCTCTCTCTCCGACTCCCTCTCTCTCACTCTCTCCCACTATGTCTCTCTCCCTCTCTCTTAGGTCTCTCCCTCTCACCCTGTCTCCCTCCCACCCCCTCTCCATATCTCAAGTCTCTATGTCTCACTCCTTGTATCTCTTCTATCCCTCTATCTCTCACTCCCTCTCTCTCCTACTCTCTTAGCTCTCTCCTTCCCACCCCCTCTCTCCCACATTGTCTCCCTCTCCTCTCTCGGGTGTCTCCCTCCCACCCTCTCTCCCTCTCCCTCTCTCTTAGGTTTCTCCCTCCCACCCCCTCTCCCTCCCTCTCTCTCACTCTCTCTTTCTATCTGTATGTCTCTCCCTCTCTCTCTCCCACTCCCTCTCTCTGTCACTCCCTCTATCTCTCTCCCACTTTGTCTCTCTCCCTCTCTCTCTCACTCCCTCTATCTCTCTCCCACTTTTTCTCTCTCCCTCTCTCTTAGGTCTTTCCTTCCCACCCTATCTCCCTCTTTCTCAATCTCAAATATCTTCATCCTACCCCATCTTCCTCTCTCTCTTTGTCAACTCTCCCGCTCCTACACCCTTTATCTCTCTCAAGTAGAGGGTTTAGGGATTAAGGGTTAAGGGTTGAAGGGTGAGGGTTGAGGGATTAAGAGGGTATAGGGGTTGAAGGATTAGGGTATAAGTGTTAAGGGTTGAGGGTTGAGGGATTATGAGGGTATAGGGGTTGAGGGATTAGGATTTAAGGGTTGAGGGTTCAGGGTTCAGGGTTCAGGGATTAGGGTTTAAGGGTTGAGCATTGAGGAATTAAGAGGGTATAGGGGTTGAGGCATTACAGTTTAAGGGTTGAGGATTGAGGGATTAAGAGGGTATAGGGGTTGAGGGATTAGGGTTTAATGGTTGAGGGTTGAGAGATTAGGGTTTAAGGGTTGAGGGTTGAGGGTTGAGAGGGTATAGGGGTTGAGGGATTGGGGTTTAAGGGTTTAGGGTTAAGCCTTAAGGGTTGAGGGATTAAGATTGTAGAGGGGTTGAGGGATTAGGGTTTAAGTGTTGAGGGTTGAGGGGTTGAGGGATTAAGAGGGCATAGGGGTTGAGGGATTAGGGTTTAAGGGTTAAGCATTGAGGGTTGCGGGATTATGAGGGTATAGTGGTTGAGGGATTAGGGTTTAAGGGTTGAGGGTTGAGGGTTGAGGGATTAAGAGGGTATAGGGGATCAAGGATTAGGGTTTAAGGGTTAAGGGTTGAGGGTTAAGAGGGTATAGGGGTTGAGGGATTAGGGTTTAAAGGTTGAGGGTTAAGGGTTGAGGGTTGAGGGATTAATATTGTAGAGGGGTAGATGGATTAGGGTTTAAGGGTTGAGGGATGAGGGGTTAAGGGATTAAGAGGGTATAGCGGCTGAGGGATTAGGGTTTAAGGGTTGAGGGTTGAGGGTTGAAGGATTAAGAGGGTATAGGGGTTGAGGGATTATGGTTTAAGGGTTGAGGGTTGAGGGTTGAGGGATTAAGAGGGTATAGGGGTTGAGGGATTAGGGTTTAAGGGTTGAGGGTTGAGGGATTAAGAGGTATGGGGGTTGATTGATTAGGGTTTTACGGTTAAGGGTTGAGGTATTAAGAGGGTATAGGGATTGAGGGATTAGGGTTTAAGGGTTGAGGGTTGGGGGATTAAGAGGGTATGGGTTTGATGGATTAGGGTTTAAGGGTTAAGGGTTGAGGGTTGAGGGTTGAGAGGGTATAGGGGTTGAGGGATTAGGGTTTAAGGGTTTAGGGTTAAGGGTTAAGGGTTGAGGGATTAAGATTGTAGAGGGGTTGAGGGATTAGGGTTTAAGGGTTGAGGGTTGAGGGGTTGAGGGATTAAGAGGGTATAGGGGTTGAGAGATTAGGGTTTAAGGGTTAAGCATTGAGGGTTGCGGGATTATGAGGGTATAGTGGTTGAGGGATTAAGAGGGTATAGGGGATCAAGGATTAGGGTTTAAGGGTTAAGGGTTGAGGGTTAAGAGGGTATAGGGGTTGATGGATTAGGGTTTAAGGGCTGAGGTTAGGGGTTAAGGGTTGAGGGATTAATATTAAGAGGGGTAGATGGATTAGGTTAAGGGTTGAGGGTTGAGGTTGAGGGATTGCGAGGGTATAGCGGCCGTAGGGATTAGGCTCTAATGGCTGAGGCTGAGGGCTGGAAGGATTAAGAGGGTATAGGCTGAGGGATTAGGTTTCTAGGGTGAGGGTTGAGGGTTGAGGGATTAAGAGGGTATAGGGGTTGAGGGATTAGGGTTTAAGGGTTGAGGGCTGAGGGATTAAGAGGGTATGGGGGTTGATTGATTAGGGTTTTACGGTTAAGGGTTGAGGAGTTTAGGGATTAGATGGTATAGGGGTTGAGAGATTAGGTTCAAGGGTTGAGGGATTAAGAGGGTATAGGGTTGAGGGATTAGGGTTTAAGGGTTGAGGGTTGGGGGATTAAGAGGGTATGGGGTTTGATGGATTAGGGTTTAAGGGTTAAGGGTTGAGGGTTGAGGGATTAAGAGGGTATAGGGGTTGAGTGATTAGGGTTTAAGGGTTGAGGGTTGAGGGTTGAGGGATTAAGAGGGTATGGGGGTTGAGGGATTAAGGTTTAAAGGTTAAGGGTTGAGGGTTGAGAGGGTATAGGGGTTGAGGGATTAGGGTTTAAGGGTTGAGGGTTTAGGGTTAAGGGTTGAGGGTTGAGGGATTAAGAGGGTATGGGATTTGAGGGATTAGGGTTTAAGGGTTAAGGGTTGAGGGTTGAGCGATTAAGAGGGTATGGGGGTTGAGGGAGTAGGGTTTAAGGGTTGATGGTTGAGGGTTGAGGGATTAATAGGGTATAGACATCAAGGGATTATGGTTTAAAGGTAAAGAGTAGATGGGTTGAGGCATTAAAAGGGTATAGGGGTTGAGGGATTAGGGTTTGAAGGGAAAACAGGGATGGATCTAATAACCCAATAGTGCGGAATACATTCCCTTACCACTAATACAATAGAGGAGAAGAGAAAACAAGTGTTCTAATAGCTTGTAAAACTACTGAGATGCAGACATAAAACATAAAAGAGATAACAAATTAAGCATTCACATATTGACACAATATTTACGTGGGAAAACCTTTTTAGGTAAAAAATCCACCACAGAAAGAAAAAGACAATTGTATTACAGTAAAAGCATTATATACAATATACAGTTTTTCCTCTCTGATCAGCTCACAATAGCTCTCAAGATATCTCCCTCACTTTTACAATACTCTTTTCTAAGTATACAGTGAATTCTATGACTTACATCGACTTGCTTCCTAACCATCACCTTTTGGTTTACAAATATAATAATGTATCTTACTGAAAAAGTCATACATCTCATTAACATTTCAACCAATCCCACGGCCTCTAGGTTCATGCATCGAACATCCAATACGCAATTGATCTGCACAAATTGATTTCCTTTTCATCGAGCCACCTAGGCATTCAATTCCTTGCCATAATCGGGTTCCTGCCACCAGCCAAACAAGTCATTGAATTACTGCCTTTATTGTTTTGGCTTTTGGCCAATCAACATTCTAACACTGAGCCACATGTCCTTTCTACATTCGCTGATCACTTTGACTTTTCTGGTCCAACTCGATTGACTGAGCTCTTAGCTCGTCTAAGTTCTTACCGTTGCACTGTTGAGGTCATCCCAAAGTATGGTAGTGAGCTCAATCGAGCTCACCCCAAGTCTTCACCGAGCTCTGACTTACCTTCCATTTGACCGCCCCGTGCTACCACTGCCAAAACTAAATCTAACCGCGGTGAGGTGGTGTTCACTAGGCAAACCCCTGGTGGTCATACTGTGTTACCGCGGGGGCCACCAGGCCACCCTGCAATAGGGCTATAACTGCCAGGCCAACCACTGGCGGTCACACCGTAGCCACCGTGGTGAGAAAAACCACTGCCCATGGTGGGGTGCTAACTGCCGAGCCCACTGCTGACGGTCTCATCACGGTGAGAGGGACCACTACTTGTGGTATGCCGGTAACTGCTGAGCTAGGCCGTCGGTGGCCTTACCACACATGGTAAGGCGGTAATCGCCAATGCAGGTTGTAGGAGGCCTTACCGCACATGGTAAGGTGGTAACCGCCTAGACAGTCACTGTGTTAAAGCAGTTAAGGCTTAAAAGAAACAATTTTTTTTCCAAGTCTTAAAATTTTGAGGCTTCAAACTAGAAGTTGAGACATACTTTCTCAACAAGCTCCCACTTGGCGAAGACTTCTAGCTTCCTCCAAACTTAGAAAAAATCACTGACGGTCATAGGCCCCAAGGCCCATCGATTTTGCGCATATCTAAACTTGTTTATGCTCATCGGATTTGTCAATGCATCTGCAACATTCCTTAAGGTGTCGATCTTTTCAAGATAGACTCTTCCATATTCCACTATGTTCCTCACAAAGTGAAACTACACATCAATGTGCTTTGTCCTGGCATGGAAGATCGGGTTCTTTGCCAAACAAATGGCACTCTAACTGTCACAACAGATTTTAATTTTCCTTGCATTAAAGCCAATGTCTGAACACAAATGTCTTAGCCAAACTCCTTCCTTGCAAGCATGAATTGTTGCCATGTACTGTGCCTCTGTTGTTGATAAAGAAACTACATCTTGTCACTTGCTCCACCATTTAGCCTGAATGTGTATCCACTGGTGGATCTCTTGTTGTTAATGTCCCCTTCCCAATCAGAATCAACATATCCCTGAATGTTGAGAGTTCTTTGTGATGCAACCAAAATGCCAAGGTAGCAAAGATAAAATTTTGAAGTGCCCTTCAAATATCTGAACACTCTCTTCACAGCATCCCAATGTTATCTTCCTAGATTTGCCATAAAATAGCTGAGAACTCCCACTGCTTGGGCAATGTCTGGTCTTGTATACACCATGGCATACATTAAACTACCAACATCACTTGTGTATGACACACTAGTCATGTCCTCCATCTCAGTAGCAAACTTTCAAAAATCTTCAACAGATAGTTTTGTTCCCTGCATGACTGGAACAACTAGCTGCTTGCAGTCATTCATACCAAATCTCTCCAGAAATGTATTGACATACTTATTCTGACTAACCCAAATCTTTCTTTATATTTTTTCCCTAGTTATCTCCATTCCCAGAATATACCTATTTGTACCAAGATCTTTCATTTTGAACTTTGCAAACAATTGAGATTTAAGATTAGAAATCATAGTCTTTCTATTTCCTATGAATCACATATCATCCACGTACAGGGTAATAACAAGCACATGATTATTTTCAGATTTATAATAAACACAGTGATCAGATTTTGATCTCACAAATCCCATAGACAACACAAATGTGTCAAATTTATGGTACCACATTCTAGGAGACTGCTTCAAACCATACATAGATTTATTTAACTTGCAGACTAGATTTTTTTTACCTTTTTCAACAAAATGCTTAGGCTAGGACATATAAATTTCTTCTTCCAGCTCACCATGGAGAAACATTGTCTTCACATCCATCTTCTCAATTTCAAATTCATACACAACTGCCAATGACAACAAAAATCTGATGGGTGTCTGCTTTGCTACAAGGGAAAAAATCTCTCCATAATCAATTCCCTCAATTTGGGAAAATCCCTTTGCAACCAATATTTCCTTATACTTCTCAACACTGCCATCAAGGCATGTCTTATTTTTGAATATCCACTTACAACCAATAGGATTTCACCCTTTAGGTAGTGGTACCAAATCCCAGGTTTCATTCTTCTTCAATGAATTCATTTCTTCATTCATGGCTTCCAGCCAAGAATTCAAACCAGTCATGTTGATTGCTTCTTTACAGTCTTAGGCTCATCAGTGCTAGTAATTAAGGCATAGGCACAGTTTGAATCTAACAATGAGAAACCATACCTCTCAGGTTATCATTTTTCTTGTGTAGATCTCCTTACAGGTTGAGGTTGTGGTTCTTTATCATCAGAACTTCCAGAGCTGCTTGAACTCTCCTCTGTCTCAGGTACACCATATAGCTCTTCCCTTTCTAGAGTTTGGGAAATCTCAATTGCATCTTTCTTCTTGTCACTCTGATCTATCTCAAGTTTTTGATCACTTATTGAAGGTTTCAGCTCACGAAATATCACACTTCTATTATACAGAACCTTCTCAGTAACAGTGTTCCAAAGCTTGTATCCCTTCACACCAACTCCATAGCTGATGAGAATACATTTGACAGCCTTGTTATCCAATTTTGATCTCTTTTCATTTGGCACATAAAGATATGCCTCACAACCAAAGACACGAACATTCCTTAGAGAGGGCTTCTTACCAGACCATGCTTCCAAAGGTGTCTTATCAACAAGAGCAGAGCAAGGAGATTGGTTTACCAGATAACATGTTGTAGCCACAACCTCAGCCCAAAACTTCTATTCCAGACCAGCACCGCTCAACATACTCCTTGCCTTTTCCATCAGTGTCCTATTCAACCTTTCAGCAACTCCATTTTGTTGTGGAGTATAAGGCATTGTTTTATGCCTTTTATTTCCTTGATCTGTACAATACCTTTTGAAATCTACAGAACAAAACTCACTGCCATTGGTTGTCCTTAAACATTTAATTCTCCTTCCATTTTGATTCTCTACCAAAAATTTAAATTCTTTAAACCGACTGAACACTTTTGATTTACTTTTAAGAAAGTATATAAATGCCCTTCTCGAACAGTCATCAATAAAAGAAACATAATATCTAGACTTCGATAAAAAAGGAACATTAACTGGACCAAACACATCAGAATGAACATAATCTAGTATGCCAAAAGATTTATGAGGACTAGAGTAAAATGAAACATGGTGATGTTTTCCATAAATATAGTGTTTGCAAAAATCGAACTTAGGGTTACAATCATCAAGCCCTTCTACAAGATTTTTATTCTTCAAGGTTTTTAAACCTTTTTCACCTATGTGACCAAGTCTATGATGCCACAACATAGTCTTCTCAGCTGGGAGTTTTACCTGCAAAGCATTTGCAGCCAGAGAAGTGTCTTCATCTTTCTCTATAGTGACTGATTTACATGACTCTATAGAGGCATTGTTACATTAAGCATGACGTGCATCCAACATATACAGAGTGCCAGTATGAACACCCTTTGCCAGCACCATTGTACCTCTAGCCATTTTGCATCCTCTACTAGAGAAAAAAACTTCTACACCAACATCAATTAACTTACTGATAGGAAGAAGATTTTGAGCGAAATCTAATATATGTCGTACACCACTAATACCTTTGACACTCTCATCAAGAGACTGAATTCTGACTCTTCCTCTGCCAACTATCTCCAACGTTGAATCACTTTCCATGTACACGTTTCCACCAACATACTTCTCATACTTGGAGAACCATTCTCTATGGGACATCATGTGAAAGGACGCACCTGAGTCAACCAGCCAAACATCATCTAATGCCTGAGTTGCCAAGGCTGTTGCAATGAAGGTGTCTACATCACTTTGAGAAGAGTCATTATCTGAAGCATTCTTCTTCTTCTTCTCCTTGCAATCCTTTTGAATGTGACTAGGTTGCCCACAGTTCCAACATTTTACCTTGAACTTTTTACCAGGAGATTTTGATCTCCCTGCAAATTTGGATTTTGACATCTTGTCTTTCTTCTTGCCTTTCTCCTTTGGCCTACCTTGAACAACAAGAGCCTCTTTATCCATCTTAGAATACTTCCTCTGCATCTCTTCAGACAACAATGAGGCAACAACATCTTCCATCTTGAAAGTAGTGGTAGTACTTCCAATCGATCTGCACAAATTGATTTCCTTTTCATTGAGCCACCCAGGCATTCAGTTCCTTGTCATAATCGGGTTCCTCTCACCAACCGAACAAGTCATGCAATTATTTCCTTTACTATTTTAGCTTTTGACCAATCAACATTTTGACACTGAGCCATGTGTCCTTTCTACATTTTTTGATCGCTCTTGACTTTTCTGGTCCAACCTCAAGCTCATCCGAGTTCTTACGGTGCTATCACTGTGTTGTCAAGGTAATCCCATAGTATGGTGGTGATCTCATTCAAGCTTACCCCAAGTCTTCACCCATCTCTAACGTACCTTCCATTTGACCACCTCGCGGTACCACTGCCCAGACCAACTCTAACCGCGGTGAGGCGGTAGCCATCGGGAAAACTACTAGTGATCATACTGCGCTACTGCGGGGGCCACCTAGCCACCCCACGGTAGGGCGGTAACCACTAGGCTGACCACTGGTGGTCACACCATGGCCACTGTGGTGAGCGAAACCACCACCTACAGTGGGGCGATAATCGCCAAGCCCACTGTTGGCAGTCTCACCATGGACACTATGGTTAGAAGGACCACCACCTATGATATGACAGTAAGCACCGAGCCAGGCTGCTAGAAGCCTTACCATGCATGGTAAGGCAGTAACTGCGAGCACAGGCTGTAGGTAGCCTTACTACACGCGGTAAGGCGGTAACTGCCTAGATAGTCACCATGGTACTACCAAGAGATGATGACATAGCTGCAGTAAAGTGGTTAAGGCTTAAAAGAAACAATTTTTTTGCCAAGTCTTGAAATTTTGAGGCTTCAAATTGAAAGTTGAGACATACTTTCTCAACAGGGTTTAGGGTTAAGGGTTGAGGGATTAAGACTATAGAGGGGTTGAGGGATTAGGGTTTAAGGGTTAAGGGATTAAGAGGTATGGGGGTTGATGGATTAGGGTTTAAGGGTTAATGGTATAGGGTTTACGGTTTAAAGGTCCCACTCCCTCTCTCTCCCACTCCCTCTCTTGGGTCTTCCCCCCCACCATAACTGAATAAATTATTTCCCTCTCAATTTTGTCTCTCTCGGGTCCCACTCCTTCCCATGCTACCTACACTAATCTATGTCACTCCAATGCCCTCTCTATTAGGCCTCACTTACCTCTCACCCTACTTTATTAGGTCTCTCCTTCCCACCCCCTCTCTGCCACTTTGACTCCCTCTCCTTCTCTCTTAGGTGTATCCCTCCCACCCTCTCTCCTTCTCTCTCTCTTAGGTTTCTCCCTCCCATGCCCTCTCCCTCCTCCTCTCTCTCTCTCAAGTCTCTCCCTCCTACCCCCCTCGCCTCTTTCTCTCTCTATCTCACTCCCTCTATCTCTCTCCCACTTTGTCTCTCTCCCTCTCTCTCAGGTCTCTCCTTTTCAAAACAACATATTTGTCACTCGCCAAATGTGTTTTACCTTGAAACGGTAAAATAAGGGTTGACCCCATGATTCAGGCCCACATTCTCCTATATTTGTCTGGTTCAACACTTTATCTGAGTCAGAAACACCCTTTTTATGCAGTTGACTTCATATTGTACCAATCTATGCTTGATCCATAACCTTTTTACCACCAATCTGCATGGTGGACAACGTAGAAGAAGACATTTGAAGTTTCTACATCATTTTACATTATCTGAGGTAATATATTTATTTTGGTAATATTGAAATGTTAATATTTAGTATATTTGTTTGTTTTTGACAATATAAACTAAATTTCCTTAATGATTTTATTAATCAGAACAATTGGACATAGAATTCAACATTGAATTAGATGGGATTTGTAGAAAAAAGTTCAATTTTTATGAGTTTGAAGAACAAAAAAAATAAAAATGACATTTACTTAACATAAATTTACTTATGAATTCTATTTGCATTGCTTATAGTAGTCCATTTCCAGCATGGCTAGTGGAATTCACTGTATTTCATTCTTTTTTCAACTAATTTGGAAAACTTTTATTTTCATCTAATTTGGAAAACCTAATAGCTTTCATCAATGTTAATGCAAGTGTTCATTAATTTTTTTGTTCCATAAAAAAATCACGTTCATAACATGTGCTTAGATAAATTCAAGTGAGTTGACATAGTTGTTAATGCAAGTTTCCATTCATTCATACCATTTACCTTTCTAATAAATAAAAAAATGGGAAATTTTGTGCAATTGAGAATGCTTATTGTCTTTCTAAGTTACCTCATTGCCAAAGAAATAGTGAATAATTATAAGATATAGCATCACAAACCCTTCTTTGAATTCATATTCTTCATGACTTCGTTGACAATCAAAAATTTGGTTTTGAGAAAAATAAACACAAGATTCTCTAGTTTTCATTTAGGTGGCAACAACTTATATGCTACGTTTGTGATGCAGAGCAGGGAGACAAAACCTTCAACAATCATAATTAGATCAGTTTCAAACAATCTTCAATCTCAAAAACCTTAATTAAATGTTGAACTAACCAATTCACATTCACTTCCTTGTAGCATTAACAACAGAGAAAATTGTTCATATCTTATCATATCTTAGTCACTAGAACCCTCTCTAATGCATCTAAACACTAAACCCTTGTTTTAGGCCTTTCAATAAAACCACTCTACATGCATGGCTAAGTCTTACATGAATAAATACATCTCCATGCCGTAAAACTCAAAATGTCCAAAATAACATCACATGACTACACAATGTGCATGGCCTAGGTTTTACATCTAAAACAAAACAAAGATCATCCATAAATAACAAGCTATGATTTTCAAGAAGACTACCATTCTAAACCTCTAGACAATTTTAACAAAACCCACCATATGTAAGTCTATTTCTCAAAATATTGTATTCATACAATAGTCACTCCTAACAGAATGAAATAAACTCAATATTACTAGAAACTCTAATCTGTGAATTGTTCATCATAACCTTTATAAAGTTCAAGTTCAATAATGCTAGTCAAAAGACACAACTTCAATGCCAATAAAATTTGTTTAAAATTCTAATATTTAATATAATCCTTCTTATAACCAAGAACAATATTACCCCCTTTCCTTAATTTGAAAGAAACTATATATACAAGATAGAAAAACCTTTAGATTCAGCAGAGCAAGGAGAAAAATCCTTCAACAATCATAATTAGATCAATTTCAAACAATCTTCAATCTCATAAACCTCAATTCAATGTTGAACTAACCAATTCACATTCACTTCCTTGTAGCATTCACAATAGAGAAAATTGTTCATATATCATATCTTAGTCACTGGAACCCTCTCTAATGCATCTAAACACTAAACCCTTGCTTTAGGCCTTTCTATTCTTGAAATAAGGAGGGTTTATTCAAAATCACTGTTTCAGGCCTCATGTGCAAGAGCACCTTGTAAGCTCAATTTTGTCAAAAATGTCATCTTTAGTGAGCATGGTCAAATGCTAGGATTTTAGTTAATGTTGAGTATATTGTGTTCTATAAGGTCAATTATACCATGTTATAATGTATTTGGAGCTAAGGGAGTTCAGTTGTGTCATAGCTTGCAATTTAGCTAAATGTGGTCAGAAAAGTTGCTAAAAGATGCAAAAGTTACAAAGTTCAAGTGAGTTGGAATGAAATCAAAATATGTATAATAACCTTCAATGCCTCAGAGGTGAGGTTGTTACTTGATTTGTACCCCATTTTTTTTATCAAGAAAAACATTATTTTCTAGAAACTTATTGGTTTCTCTCAATTTTCTTGTTGCTGTACGACTTGTACAGACTCTAAGATGATATGAAATCAATTGGATGTTGTAGATTAATGAATTAGCTTTCATTTTCATCTATTTATATTTTCTAACTCTTTGCATAGTGAAAGTTATATTGTTTTTACTATTGCTACCTACTTTCACAGTGGTCTTGGATTGAAGGGTTTCATTATGTAATTCGACCCATTACACTTTTTCTGCCTACTATAACTTGTGGAACGGGTCCTCTAACTTTTAAAATACATGCCTAACCTATTTATAATGTTGTGGGGTCAAGGTTGGGTGTTTGGGATGATGTTCTAGGACTATAGCAGGGTCTTTTAATGG
Organism: Sequoiadendron giganteum; assembly: GCA_007115665.2. Taxonomy (NCBI): domain Eukaryota; kingdom Viridiplantae; phylum Streptophyta; class Pinopsida; order Cupressales; family Cupressaceae; genus Sequoiadendron; species Sequoiadendron giganteum. Next base: position 210,120,399 of record CM021101.1, read on the forward strand.
TGAAAATTAGGGTTTCAAGTAGTGCTTTGAAAAAATTAAGGAAGGATTGTCCATGTAATATATTATTCACCATGTACAGGGCCTGTTAAGTGTGTTTGGTGCTTTGTATGGGTCTGGTAGGTCCAAGAGATAGGATTTTCTTTAAAACCCCAAGTATTTTGCTTGAAATTGAGGGTTTGGTGTATTAGGGGTCTAGAGGTCTTAGACCTGGAAACAAATCAAAAAATTGGAGCTTTTGACACATAAAATACTAATTTTTGAGGATTTTGAGTGAAGATGTAGTGTTTTAAAGGTACTCTCTTCATAAATTAGGCCAATTGAATAGCCTTTTCCAAGGTGGGTCTACTGGAAGTCAATGTTGGTCCAAAGGAGTTGATGTTGGGATTTACCTATGTTTTATAACTTGCAAATGGGTATCTTAATCATCCCTGAGTTTGTCAAGTGTTTTGGAAAATCTTGGTGAAAAGGCCCTTGAACCAGGTTACCTATGCTACAAGGGAAATCTTGGTAGGAGTTGGGATTTCAGTTGAATATCTGATTTTTCTTTGGAATCTAATTGATTCTCATTGATTTTTTGTATTGAATGGTTTCCACCCCTCTTTGCATCAAAAATGGTGTTTCTTGGTAAGTTAAGTGATCAAGTTGTGTGTAAGTCTTTTAAGAGCCTTCCTCTAAATCTTTGAACAAGTTCATTGTGGATCCCTACATGTACTGTATCAGCCTCTAAGTACTTTGCCAACTCTTCAAACACACTCAAAATCCCTACTCTAATATCTAACCCTACAAATATCTATCTCCATCATGTATGAAAAATATTGTGTAGCATAGACATGTTTGATAATTCCAAACAGCTTGCTGCCTTCTTTCATAAAATGCTTTGGTGTGTTTCATATTTAATGCAATGTAATCAACGATATCAATATTTTCGTAAAATGCATTACTTACTTTTATTCTATGTGTGTTTGTGAACATGTAGCATTTAAGGTCATGCCGAGGAAATGACCAAAGCCTCTAACACCAGAAGAATGTGTAGTTAAAAATGCAAGGAGAAGAGAACCAAAAAATGTAGCTCGTGAAGCAAAGGAACTGCAGTCCATCCAACCAAAAATTCCCGTGCAATCTAAGAGAGATGTCAAATTGGAAAAACAAAGGGCACGAATGAGGAAAGTTAATGGAAGGATGGGAATGGATACCAAAGTTGGGGGAACATCATCAACCATAAGTGAAGCTCAATGCACATCTCCAGTTGAAGACACATTGACAACAACATGTGGTTTTATAGGTATATTAGAAATCACATCTCCAATTGAAGACACACCATCAAAAACATTACATTTTGAAAATACATCAGTAAACACATCTCTATTTGAAGGAACTCCACAAACGACATCTCAATTTGGAGGTATAACATCATTTACATGTCAATCTCAAGGTATGTCATCAATTGCACCTCCAATTGAAGGTACACGATCTATCCTCAATGTTGTTGACCTTCCCAATATTGACATAAATTTACATTTGAGAACTCTTCCTAGAGTTTTGTATAGAAAACCTACTTTTTTTACTGATATTGATTCCAATTTTTTGAAATGGATGCCTAATAAGATTCCAAAATGTACATGTCAAAGATATGCACAAAGGATATGGAGTTTGTTTTTTGCGAAGCTAAGTGAGGGTGGAAGATGCCAACTATTTGTTGAAATGATGAGGCAACTCAAATTTAGGCCCACCATGAAGGATCTTGGGCTAAGAGTTTTGAATGACTCAAGTGAAAATTCAATTGTAAAGAACTTGATGAGTGCATATGAGAGTGTGGGTTCCACCTCACACACGAAGGATAGTTGTGCTACATGACACGTTGTGACAACAACATTGTTAAGCAGTCAAAAAAGGAACAAGGTGAACCTTACAAAGGCAAGTAAGTCTTTGAAAATAAGTAGATCATCTCTAATGAGATCCAAAGGAAGGTGTGAAAGAGTGGAGGATCTAAACAACAATCAATTATAGGCATTATCGGGTAGAGTGCCACGGAAAGACACAAGAATTGCTCAAGGCTTTAGATACTTAACTATGAATTATCGGATGGATAACACAATGACCTCTCCTAATCAAAGAGATGTTGTAGGAAGGAGAATTGGTAGTAAAAACCATGAGCCACATCCAATGCATTATTTGGATACCACTCAAAGCCAATTTTTTGCTGGTTTTGTACAAAAGTTTCCTAAAATTTAAATATGTCAAAGGTATTTTGAAATGCTAAAGCCTTTGTATGTCAAAATAAACACACACGCACTACTTGTTGTTGTAGGGTTCATATTGAGTTTTCTAACCATTATGATTTTTATCAACGTATATGTGTAGATATGCATACTCACAATATTTTGTAGGAATGTAACATAATGCCTCCACCTAAATCGTCAAGGAAATTTTTGTCTTCCATTTTATGTGAAAGAGAGGATGGTCAATTTTTTTACAAAAAAACATGTTTGGATGGCACATGTGATCATTGTGCTGGCATGCTAAATTTTCCAATTTTCCAACACATGGCTAGTACACACAATTGGAGACAAAATTGTGGAATTTGGAAAATATAAGATAGTGGCATATCGTCTAAGAGATGGGAAAGAAGCAAAGAAGTGTGAATTGGTCAGTGATAAGATTCCAATGTATCAATTTATGGGAAATTTTTGTGATCAGGTGGTCTATGATTATGCAAGCCATACACATTGAGCACAATGGTTGCACTCACAGTTCAAGTTATGCAAGGACACATTTCCACTTCATCATATCATTTCAGTTGTCAAATTAACTGAGAACTACACACTACAACCATAGAACGAGGTGCAATAATAGTACTACAACTCCATGCAGGTTGCTATATTTGTGCATATAGAATTCATTCATGCAAATGATAGTACAGAGGAAAATAGGAAAGTCTTGAGGGAGTATCACTTTTACAACAGTGATGATTGCACACATTCTATAGAGTTTGTGCAAGGTTGCTTTCATATGTTGTATGTTCATCTAGCTACTAGGGGCATATCATTTAGTCACCATATCATATGGTCAGATAATTGTACATCACAATTCAAGAATGCCAGAATGTTTTACTGGTTGAGCAAGATGCATATAATTAGTGGTGTTCAGCATATGTGGAACTTCTCAGAGGTCGAGCATGGAAAGGGGGAGCACGGTGGAGCAGGTGAATGTATCAAAAGAGCCCTAGCACGAGAATAGTTAAAGTACACAAATAGTGTAGATTTGGCAGATGCAAGATCAATTATCCAGTGGTGCAATGGTGCAATGGGTCTAGGTAGTGAAGGTCATTCTTTAGTTCATAAATTTTTTCATTTACTAGATGATACTAACATTGCAAAATATGAGGATTGTTGTACACTAATAGGATCAAGTGAGCTACACTCTTTTAGAAGCTCCAATGCAAGTACATGGACTATCCATACACGCAAGATCATATGCTTTTGTTATGCATGTACACTTCAATCATGGAATGATTACAAGTCAATAGAGTGGGTTGACGAATGGTCTATAAGAATTCTAACCCCACTTGACACTTATCAGCTCCCAACGGCTCTACAAATCACGGAGATGCAATCATCCATTGACTTTGATCATGTATCGGACCTACTAGAACCAGGTAATATATCATACTTACAAGTTTTATTATGTTTCTTAGTAAATACATCTAACAAGATATACATATCAATGCAGGGCACGTTTATGCAGTGATTGCAGATGAAGACAATGAAGAGGGTACAAATTATTACCTATTCTGTTGTATCGAGGTCAAAAATAAATTGGAGTTCCCAGTTATAGATGAAGAAAACATAGAATAGCCTACAAGTTCGGTGGTTATTACTGGAACATGGCTTCAAAGGTATCCAGTTAAGAATTCTGCAGTTTGGTTGCTTGAGGACTTCGACATGCATCAAAAAATTCTTCACTACTCGAACCTTGTCGTCGCCACCAATGTTCATTTGATTAAATATAAGGGAAGACCTATGAACAAGAACTTGTGGAAAGTGTGTCAGTCTGACCACGAGGCAATACTTGACACAATAAGAGTAGAGAAGACCCAGATGGTTCCTTGGATTGATTTGTAAGTATGCACACTGAATTTGTAAAGTCATGTTATTGATCACTCTTTTGCACCAACACCTTGCAATAAGGATTTTCCACCATTAGTGTTTGATGTCATATGCATTTATGACTGTCATTGATCCTTTTCTGATTGTGAATGTAGTTAATACTAAAGCTTGTTAAAGTATATAAGAAAAGAACAACATCGATTGGTGGTGCAAGTGTTTAGTGGTATGAAAAACATCATTTGTTGGTGCATTTTTTGGTTGTCAATCTTCTCTTTCTTTTTCATCTCCTATATTTATCATATTCTTATATGCTACATGTTTTATGTTAAGCCTCTCAGTGATATATTTGAAATTTATACATAGGGTCATCGAGAGATGATAAATTAAAGAAAGGGGAAAATTACCATTGCAGGACCTTCAATCGACCTCCTTATCTAGCATGCATGAAGGTGATAGTAGGTCTTGTCAACTATATGAATGACATTATTTAGTTGTTGCTCTTTTAATGATTTTTATGTGAGTCTGTGTCTAAGATTGAGAGGCTTTTGCATGTTTTTTGTGGACCAAATTTCTATGATACTACACAACCACAGAGAGGCTACTACCCATGTGTTTCATAGGGAGTAGGGGATGCACATGTTTTGAACCATTTTGTAATGTAAATAACTAGGCTAGCTTAGGTGGAATGGAGAAACGAAACTGGGCAACAACTCCTTTTGTTTCTTCTCAAGTTAATATATTCCATGATCTATATTGCAAATGAGAGGATTATTTCCCTACATGTATTGATACAATTATTGACAAATGGGATGATTGTCATGATGTTCTTCCATCACTATTGTAATATTTGTCATTGACTTAGTGTATTTTTTATATAAAAAAATTATGAGAAATTAATACATGTAAATATGTATATTCTTTAATATATGCCTCAATTAAATATGTATATTACATTTAAAATTAGTTGTAATGCTTCATGGTTTACATTTAAAGTTGTCTTCAAGGAAAAAAATGTGGATTTATGAGTAAGAATGAAATCATGTCTAATATAATTGTAGAAAAGCATATTTTATTGCCCCTACTGATGCTGAGGTGGTGGTAACCCAAGACACAAATTGACACAATTTCTCTCAAATATGCCAAGCAAGACATCAAATTTCAATTAACTCAACCTTGTAAAATAGCATCAAACTCAACAAGGACCCTACAGAGGTTGTCAACATCCAAGCAATGATAATTAAATCAAATTTCCATAATCCCCAAGATAGATTCATTGAATTCCTCAAAACTCACCTTTTGTCAATCCTATCGAATTGGCAAGCTAGTGAGATCACTTGCTTGCCAAATCCATAGGGTTGACAAGGTAGGGGCAGCGTATGCCTCATAGAAATTGATGCAACCTAGGTCATCTCTAACATACCTTAGGGTATGACATTCAATAAAACAACTACTATAGACCAATCTACAATGCCACAAGGGGACCTAATGAGGTTGTTCCAAGAAAGAACCATGATGCATAGTGGATCAACCAAGTAGGAGAGATGGCACAACTTCTCTCAAATATGCCCACTTGGACATCAATTCACCAAACTCACAATAAAGTAACCTTGCCACTTGACATGGGATTTTGGCCAATCAAACTGAGATAGAGGTTTAGACAAGATTTGTTACCCTAGAACATGTTTCTCCTGACCACTCAAGGACATAACACTGTAACTTGCATCTAAGGAATTCCATTTTCTCATCGCTCTAGCCTTTAGGCCTCTTTTACCCTTAACTCTTGCAGCATTGCCTAGTAGGATAGTCAAGACAAAAACCACATACAAGCCTATACCAGGCCCAAACCACAGAATTTGGACAAAAAATGGATGCCCCTACAAAGTCTCAAGGCCTCCCTTCTTGACTACCAAAGGTAAAGTCACAACAAGCCAAAAGGTACCATATAGCGAGTAAAAGGCTTAATATTGCATTTTAATCCACTCAAAACCCTTGAAATAGGGTATACAGCCCGACCCTCAGTAATTGGCTTCTAAAATGCACAAAATCACTTGAAATCCAACCAAACTATAACTAAAACAAAGTTAAGTCTGTTGCCCATCTAATTCCATCGGAAAGAGAGCACAATCGCTCTGAGATAGGTTCAACCGACTCGATCCCTTAAGGGTCCAAAGTGCAAAAGGGAAACAATCTTTGACAGGGTATCACTCGTAAACCATAGTGATTATGAAATCTCTATATTAACCTATGAGATCATGTTTGGCCCCTCTACAATAACCTCTCTCGATTTTTTCTATCTCAGAGGCATTTTCTTGTGGTGGCAAATTTTCACTCAAGGAAAAAGTTATCAAATGCAAGTAGTTGAAAGTTGCAAAAGGGTACAACTTTCGTTCTGCATCTTGTGTGACCAAATGGATTGTTCCAATGCATCTGGGTGGGTACATTTATGCTAGGCATGGTCCTCTTTCACACCCAAACACACGAAATCGCTTCGAGCTACATTCAACTAGATCGATCCCTTAAGGGTCCAAAGTGCAAAATCGCTGTGAACTTCAACATGCTAGTATTCAGACACCGTGATGCTTAGAAACTTCTCATCTAAGCCTATGGGATCACAGTTGGCCCCTCCATAATAAAAACTATCGGTTTTTTCTATCTTCGAGGCTTTTTCTTGTGGTGGAAAATTTTCACTTGGGGAAAAAGTTGTCAAATGCAAGTAGTTGAAAGTTGCAAAGTGGTGCAGCTTTCGTTCTAAAACTCGTGTGACCAAACAAACTATAACAATGCGTCCAAATAGGTACTTTTACACTAGGCATTGTCCTCTTTCGCACCCAAACACACGAAATTGCTCTAAGCTACGTTCAACCGGATCAATCCCTTAAGGGTCCAAAGTGCAAAATGGCTGCAAATTTTAGTATGCTATTACTCAGACACTGTGATGCTTAGAAACTTATCGTCTGATCCTACGAGATCATGTTGGGCCCCTCTACAATAACCTCTGTTGGTTTTTTCTATCTCAGAGGCATTTTCTTGTGCTGGCGAATTTTCACTTGGGAAAAAAGTTTTCAAATGCAAGTAGTTGAAAGTTGCAAAGTGGTGCAACTTTTGTTCTTCAGCTCATGTGACCAAATGGATTGTTCCAACATGTCTGGGTGGGTAATTTTATGCTAGGCATGGTCCTATTTTGCACCCAAACATGTGAAATCGCTCTGAGCTACATTCAACTAGATCGATCCCTTAAGGGTCCAAAGTGCGAAATGGCTGTGAACTTCAACATGCTAGTATTCAGACACCATGATTCTTAGAAACTTTTTTTTTAAGCCAATGGCATCAAATTGGGCCCCTCTACAATAACCTCTCTCAGTTTTCACTATCTCAGAAGCATTTTCCAGTGGTGGTGAATTTTCACTCGGGGAAAAAGTTGTCAAATGCAAGTAATTGAAAGTTGCAAAGTGGTATAAATTTCATTCTGCAGCTCGTGTGACCAAACATATTGTTCCAAGTGTCTGTGTGGGTAGGTTTATGCTAGGCATAGTCCTTTTTTGCACCTAAACAAGCAGAATCACTCTGAGCTATGTTCAACTGGATCAATCCCTTAAGGGTCCAAAGTGCAAAATGGTTGTGAACTTCAACATATTATTTCTCGGACACCATGATATTTAGAAACTTCTGATATGATCCTACAAGATCATGTTATTTCCCTCTACAATAACCTCTCTCAGTTTGCGCTATCTTGGAGGAATTTTTCAGTGGTGGTGAATTTTCACCTAGGGAAAAAGTTGTCAAATGCAAGTAGTTGAAAGTTGCAAAGTGGTGCAAATTTCATTCTGTAGCTTGTGTAACCAAACGGATTGTCCCAACACATTTGGGTGAATATTTTTATGCTAGGCATGGTCTTCTTTTGCACCCAAAAACGCGAAATCACTCTGAGCTACGTTCAAGCAGATTGATCCCTTAAGGGTCCAAAGTGCAAAATGGTTGTAAACTTTAACATGCTATTATTGAAACAAAATGATACTTAGAAGCTTCTCATTTAAGCCTATGGGATCAATTTGGGCCCCTCTACAATAACCTCTCTCAATTTTTTCTATCTCGAATGAATTTTCTTGTGGTGGTGAATTTTCACTCAGGCAAAAAGTTGTCAAATGCAAGTAGTTGAAAGTTGCAAAGTGGTGGAAATTTCGTTCTGCAGCTTGTGTGACCAAACAGATTGTTCCAACACATTTGGGTGGGTAAATTTATGGTATGCATGGTTCTCTTTTGCACCCAAACACGTGGAATCGCTCTGAGCTACATTCAACTGGATCGATCCCTTAAGGGTCCAAAGTACAAAATGGTTGTGAACTTCAGCATGCTATTACTCGGACACCATGATGCTTAGAAAATTTTGGTCTGATCCGATGAGATCACATTGGGCCCCTCTACAATAACCGCTCTTGGTTTTCGCTATCTCAGAGCCTTTTCCCATGGTGGCAAATTTTCACTTGGGGAAACAGTTGTTAAATGCAAGTAGTTGAAAGTTGCAAAGTGGTGCAACTTTCATTTTGCAACTTGTGTAACCAAATGAAAAATTCAACACATTTGAATAGGTACTTTTCCGGTAGGCATGGTCCTCTTTCGCACCCCAACACACAAAATCGCTCTGAGCTACGTTCAACCGGATTGATCCCTTAAGGGTCCAAAGTGCAAAATGGCTGCAAACTTCATCTTGCTATTACTCAAACACCGTGATACTTAGAAATTTTCCATCTTATCCTACAAGATTGTGTTGGGCCCATCTACAATAACCTCTCTCAGTTTTTGCTATATCAGATGCATTTTCTTGTGGTAGAAAATTTTCACTTGGAGAAAAAGTTGTGAAATGCAAGTAGTTGAAAGTTGCAAAGTGGTGCAACTTTCATTATGCAGCTCGTGTGACCAAACAAACTATTCCAATGCATCCAAATAGGTATTTTTACACTAGGCATGGTCCTTTTTTACACCCAAACACACGGAATCACTCCGAGCTACATTCAACCAGATTGATCTCTTAAGGGTCTAAAGTGCAAAATGGCTGCGAAATTCAACATGTTATTACTCAAAAATCGTGATGCTTAGAAAATTCATGTTGGATCCTACGAGTTTATGTTGGGCCCCTCTAAAATAACCTCTCTTGGTTTTCTCTATCTCGAAGGCCTTTTCCCGTGGTAGCGAATTTTCACTTGGAGCAAAAAATGTCAAATGCAAGTAGTTGAAATTTGCAAAGTGGTGCAACTTTCGTTCTGCAGCTCGTGTGACCAAACGAACTATTCCAATGCGTCTAAATAAGAGTTTTTACGCTAGGCATGGTCCTCTTTCGCACCCAAACACGCAAAATTTCTACGAGCTACGTTCAACTGGATTGATCCCTTAAGGGTCCAAAGTGCAAAATGGTTGGGAACTTCAACATGCTCGTATTCAGACATCGCGATGCTTAGAAACTTGTCGTGCAATCCTATGGGATAATGTTGGGCCCCTCTACAATAACCTCTCTCAATTTTTTCTATCTCAGAGGCCTTTTCCCGTGGTGGTGATTTCTCGCTTGGGGAAAAAATTGTCAAATGCAAGTAGTTGAATGTGTAAAAATGACTTTATAGGCATTCTGTCACCATGAGACCACATTTATTTGAGGCATCTTTTGAAATAGTTCATTGCCTTGTCTATGGATTTTCATGGCATTCCATCACCACATTTATTTGATGCATTTTTTCAAACAGTTCACTACCTTGTCTATGCTATTGCTTACTATTGTGCTTTTGATATATTTTTTTGAAGCATCCATAGCTTGTTCAAAATCACTTGTTTTAGGTTTTTAGCCATAGCAACAAGGTAGTGAACTATTTGAGAAGATACTTTGGTAGACACTTATGAAAAATGTGGTAACATAGACAAGGCAGGGAACTATTTGAAAAATTACCTCAAAGAAATTTGGTCTCATAGAATGCCATGATAAGAAAATGCAATTGGTAGCTGCTCCTAGTTATTAGTTATTCAATGTGAAAAAATTGCATAACTGCTTAGGTTGACTTTGTACAAACTATATTGTAATTGAAATTTTGTCATCTATCAGCATCTACTTATTAGTTATGCAAAGTGAAGTAATGCTCTGACTTTGAAAGATGTGCAATGCAATGTAATCAACAATATGAATATAAACTACAAAAATCCATTTTTTACAATTCATTAGTTAAAATATTTATTTTATTTACTCTCTATATCTCTATATGGTATGGAAATACCTTTCAATTTTTAAAAAAAAAATTTTTATCTTTTGTTGTGCAATTTTTCCCAGTTTTTTCACAAAGTATTATGCTTTTGGTTTCTCAAATTTTTCCCCAAAATATTTTTTTGCTATGCATTGGAAGCATGAAGCATATATGTGAATACACACAATATAGGTGAATTATACATGTGAATAAGTGAGGCACAAGTAATTGAAGCATTCCAAAGAATACAAACCACCACGAATGGAGCTTATTTATACAATACGCTTTAGATGGGGTTTATTGAGCATTCAACAGTAATTAATTAAGCATTAGATGTAAACAAAATCCATGCCTACAACATTGAAGCATACAACTTACATGATTCACATGATAACATCATTCAAGAATGGCAGTACCAAAATAAGAGTTTCTTTAATCAAAAATCTGAAAGGGTATACAATGATATATATTGATAAAAGTATATACAATATATCCAAAAAAACCATATACGCTTAGTACAAAGAAGCCATATGGACATAAAATATCATGTATATATCGATAGTACAAAACATATGTTCCAAAATGCCACACAGGCATACAACAAAAAACACTAATACATAGTCATTTCCCTCTAGGGGAAGGAAATAGATCTTGTGTTGCCTTCAAAATTCAACTAGATGGAGTGATTGTTGTTTCTCTTGTCTTTCAAACATGCTTGCTAGTCCTCCTCTCTTCACTCTGGACCTTCAACTGATACAATTAAAAGTAAAGATGTTAAAACACATAAATTGAATTGTGGAATGGCATATAACAAAATATATAATCACTTACTGCATACATATAGTCATCATGCACATTTATAGCATCACCACGTCCACGATCTGGAGTTACAACCACCTATAGCAATCATGAAGATAGAAATTAAACTACATAAAAGTATCGTGAAAATTTTCTATAATAGACCATAAAAGAGAAAATATAATGTCAAATCGACTAATCTATTTCATACCTCTCTCAATGGATCAGAACTGGCTATTGCTACAGCAACTCCATGGTCCATCATGCCACCAACATCACCAAGGATATCTCTTTTCAACATCTTCAAATGAAACCATATCTCAGGTATCATGTTGATTTAAACACCAAGAGGCGATAATGGAACATAAGGTGAAATAAGAGAGGGTAATGGGATGGGAATAGAAGGGTGATGCAGAGAGGGGGCTCAAACTCATTCAAAGTGACAACTTGCATTCAAGAGACATCTAAAAAGATTAAAATTTCCTATTAGAGTTATCCAAACAATCCTCAAAGTTTGACAACAATCGGGAGTCTAACTTCTCACTTTCACCCATTTAACCTAGCAATAGTGCAAACTCAATTTTTGGCCTTTAACTCCCATGCTTTTAATGACACTTGACAATCAAAAGGTGGATTTAGATACCCATTTTAGAGTTATCAAACATATCTCTTAACCAAATACAAGTCTTTTGGACCAATCCCTTGAAATTAGACCCTCAACGTTGTCCTAAGCCATGAATTAGGCCATATTTACAAAGCAACATACCTTTAAACTTAACACAGACCCTTGAAACCTTGGGGCTGCATTTTCTATGCCCTCAAACCTCTAAAAACACAATCAAAACCCAGAGTTGACTCCTCCAACATAGAAAACTCCAAAACCCTCAATTTCATGCCAAGTCAAGAGGGTTTATTCAAAGTCCCACTTGCACAACCTCCCAGACCATGCCACCGACTCATCATGTATATTCTGACCCCAATATGCTCAAAAGCTGGAAAACCCTCCACACTCTCATTGATTTCCACAAACCTTAGACCCAAGGCTCCATCTTCATGTGTTTTTCTTCACAAAACTCATCAAGACAACAGGTTTATCTCCTTAGTTCCTTCTCCACAACTCTAATCATGCAACCTACAGCCTACTCAAAATACCTAGGGCCCATTACACTATTTATAGTATGTACAGTTGGTGTAAGGTTTTTAAATCATGATTTTGGTTACAAAACCCTCAAACAATGTGTCTTTCGCTTGTCACAGGAAAACAAGGATATTTACCACAAATCACAATGGATATCCGTCAAACTTATTCCAAAAGATTGTTAACACTTGCCACCACAAATTAAAATGATTTACATGGTACAATGAATCTATACGGGCTCATGCAGGCCTACAAATGACAAGAAAACTCTGAAATTTGATGAAAAACATAGATATTCTTATTGTCCATGGTTCAAACTTAAAGCCAACATTACAAAATGATTTTTCATGCCTTTTAAAGTCTTCTCCTCATCAAGCCAATTCCCAACTACCTTACAACTAATTTTTAAACCTCTCATGACCATTGCATTACAAGTTTGTTGCATTTATGCAACTCACAAATTTAGCACTTTCAAGTTTTGACTCTTTATATTTTCCTCCATGGCCACTCCTCTTCTTTTATTCATTTCCTTTAAGGCCTCTACCTCTTTTCTCAAGGCCTTCAAATCCTTTGCAACCACCAGTCCAAGTTTTTTTGGAGGCATGATTTCTTCCCTTCAACAATTACCTGCAATTAGGGTTTGATACCACTATGATGCAGAGTGGCAGGGAAGGTAAACACACAACTATGATGGCAAAGACAATCCAATTCAACGCTTCTCTCAAATACTCTTACAAGGAGTCATAAAATCCATTATTATTTAAATGATCAGCCCCCACACACCTAGTGTTCACAACTCAGACTAGCCACAAAAGTTGAAAGCATTTGGATCATGTCACATTAGGACAAAACAAGGTTCAACAACCCTCTAACACTTAGGTTTCAACAAAAAACTATCACTATGGTGATTTAGACCTCACTCCCTCTTAATAGTATAGGAATATACTTTCCATCCCACTAGGATTTAGTAACTCTACAACATGTGGATGGAAGAAACACCCATAATTCACTCAAAACCCTAATTTTGAGGGTTGTCAAACCACCTTGGAGTAAAATTAAGATATCTCCCTTGATACTCAATGAAATCTCATCACTCCAACAAAAAAAGAAAGCTTATTCAATTACCTATCCAACCATTACAGGCTTGGAGCATGAAACAACATGTATAGAACGTACCAAGTATGAGATCAGCAATTTCTTCAAGAAAACACAGAAATCAGCAAACTCTTTATTGAAAACTTCTTCCAAACTTCAAGAACAGCCTTGCCTTGACCAAGAGAGGCATATATGAGTTTATTATAATTTCCCTTTGGAATTATTTCCTTCTTCAAGTGATCCATCACCAAGTCTCCAACCTTGTACTGAACATCCCTCTTCTTCAAATCTTCTCTTTCTTTGTACTTCTCAACATTATTTTGTAGAGTTTCCTTCACTTGTTGATGGATATCCCCAATTGTAACAGAAAAGTCCTCTCCTTTAGCACTTCTCCTATCAACTCCTTCTCGATATCTTAACTCATAGACCCCTCTAGGGTGCATGCCATAGACTACTTCAAAAGGGCTCCTACCAATGCTCCTATTCATGGAGTCATTGTATGTAAATTCAGCCTAACATAAAATCAGACCCCAAGGTTGTCCATGCTCCTTGGTAAGACATCTCAAGATATTTCCCAATGATCTATTCACCACTTTAGTTTGTCCATCTGTTTGTGGATGGTATGTAGAGCTAAAGGACAAGTTTGTGCCAAGTTTCTTCCACAAGGTCCTCCAAAAGTGGCCTATGAACATAGAATCCCTATCAGAAACAATGCTTAAGGGAAATCCATGTATTCTAACAACCTCCTTAAAGAAGAGACCTGCTATACTAGATGCATCATTAGTGCATTTACAAGGAAGAAAATGAGCCATCTTACTAAACCTATCAACCACCACAAAAACACTATCAAAACATCTTTGGGTTCTAGGCAGCCCCAATACAAAATCCATACTTACACTCTCCCAAGGCCTATTGGGAATGGGAAGTGGTTGATAGAGCCCTACATTTGATGAATTTCCCATTGCTCTTTGGCAGATTGTGCATCCTTCCACAAAATTTCTCACATCCACTTGCAGCCTCGGCTAATAGTAGTACCTGCTCACTTGTTGTAAGGTCTTATCAAGGCCATAATGACCTCTGAGACTCCCTCTGTGTTTCTCCTTTATAATATTCTCCCTCATTAAGAATTTAGGCACACACACTTGGATTCCTTTGAAGATAAAACCATTCTACAACAGAAAATCAGAGTATTCGCCATGAGAAGTATTCAAATGTTGATCACAAATGTTGTATACCTCCTTAAAATCTGCATCTTCATGATACATGTCTTTCAATGCATCAACCCCCATGCTTTGGAGTTGGATCTCTTGCACTACAAGTTCCCTTCGAATGAGAGAATCTACCACCTTATTTTCTTGGCCCTTCTTATGCTTTATTGTGAATGTATAGGCTTGTAAAGACTCCACCCACTTCATGTTCCTATGATTGAGTTTATCTTGTGCATTCAAGAAACTCAAAGCATGATTATCAGTATAGACAACAAATTATTTAGGTAACATGTAGTGCCTCCAATTTTTGAGGGCTTGGACCATAGCATACATTTCCAAATCATAGGAATAATACTTCTTGTTTGCTTCATTCAGCCTCTCACTGAAAAATGCAACCGGTTTGCCTTCTTGGCTCAAGATAGCCCCTATTTCTTGGTTACTAGCATCACATTCAATTGTAAAAACCTTATCAAAATCAGGGAGAAAAAGTATAGGTTGTTTATATACTCTCTTTTTAGAATATTCAAACCATTTATCAGCCTCATTGGTCCAAGAAAACTTACCCTTGTTACCTCCTTTGATGGTGTCCAAGATGGGTGCCCAAATTTGACTAAAGTTCTTGATGAACTTTCTATAAAATCTTGCAAGTCCATTTAAGCTTCTCACATCTCCCATGGATTTTGGTGTTGGAAAAGTAAGAATAGCATCCAAATTTGAAGGATCCATCTTCAAACATCCCTTGGAGATGACAAATCCAAGGTACACTAGTTCTCCCTTCATAAATTCACACTTTTCCATGTTGATCAACAACTTCTCCTCTTGTAACCTCTTCAATATCATGTATCTTAATGGATCTTAATGGCTCTTGAATCAATTAAAATCCTCCAGTTCCCATCCTTCTTTGGTGCTAGGATAGTAGGAACAACACATGGGCTCAAACTCTTTGTCACTAGCCCCTTATCCAACAAATCTTGCACTTGTCTTGCAATCTCCTCATTCTGAGTAGGTGTCATCTTATATGCAGCCTTATTGGGAAATGTATCCCTTGGAATTAGATCAATATGGTGGCTTATATCCCTAATGTGAGGTAGGGAACTAGGTAGTTCATTCACCATTATGTCCTTGTAGCTTTCCAACAACTCTTGGACCTCTCTAGGTGCATCTTCCTTCTTCTTTGTGGGCAGATTTGCTTCACTCTTTGGCTTCATAGTCAGGAAGAATCCTCTTCCTCCTCATTCCTTCAAGGCTTTCATGAAATCCTTCTCACCCACCATCAAAACACTAGGCCCTTAATGCTTTTCCTTGTATTCTTCTATGAGAGGTGTGAGGTTGTAAGTCACCCCATCCTTCACAATGGAGTATGTATTCTTCTCCCCATCATGCTTGGCCTTCCTATAAAACTACCAAGGCCTCCCAAGCAGCAAGTGGCACACATCCATAGGGATTATGTCACATAGGATCTTGTCCTTGTATGACCCAATCTTGAATTCTACCCATACTTTCTCATTCACCAAGACCTGTTTTCCTTTACTAAGCCATGAAACTTTGTATGGGTTAGGGTGAAAAATCCTTTTGAAATTCAATTTTTCTACCATCTCAATTGAAGCAAGATTATCAGTTGATCTTGATTCCACTACTATCTTACACACCTTACCTTGTACCTTGCAATTGATTCTAAAGAGTGCCTTCCTTTGTGAGGGTTCTTTAGGGATTGGTGCCTTGAGCAATTCTCTCCTAATCATGAAGTTCTCTCCAACTTCTGATGTGAGGTTTACTATAGGTGAGGTCATGATTTCTTCATCTTCATGTACCAATTTATTCCTCCTCTCTCCACCATTAGAGATTGATCCTTTCTTTTAAGGGAATTTGAAGGAGGGATGCCCAGGCTAGTTGTAAGTGTAACATCTCCCTAAAAACAAATTGGAACTTCTCCCTCCATTAAATTTGCCTCTACCATTGGGTCTCCTACCCCTAAATCCCCCTCTATTTCTTGATTCTCCACTTGATTAATTGGTATTAGACTCCTCTTGATGTTTTTGGAACTGATTTTTTCCCCCAAAGCTGCCTCTACCTCTGAAATTCTTGCCTCTTCCTCTATTTTTTTGCTCTTGTTTTCTTCTTATCTTCTCTTCAACCTTATGTGCAATTTATATGCAATCCTCTATGGTATTGGGGACAACCAAACTGATCTCAACTTCTATGTTGAGCCTTAGGCCATTGATATACCTAGCCACTCTTTCATTCTCACTTTCTACATGATCACATCTCATACTCAACTTGAAGAATTATTCATTGTAGGATGAAACATCCATGTCTTTTTCCTTCAGATTCTACCTCTTTTTGAACTCTTGCACCTCATGGTCAACGGGAAGGAATTGTGCCTTCAACCTATGCACCATCCTATCCCATGAGTTGATCATAGACTTACCCATCTTCACCCTTTATCCTTGGATGAAATTTCTTTATGTTCAAAATAGTTATTCAATGCCTCTACCCATTTCATCAGTTCTTCCACATCCATCTTTCCACTATACACCGGTAGGTCAATCTTCACTTTAGAGGACTCTCCTCTTGATGCTTGCAATGCTTTCAGGATTCTTCTCTCATGAGGGGTTATCTCTTCCCCTGAGGGTTCTCTCCACCTTCTGCAGGTCCTTCACCCTCTGGCTCTTCTTCAGAGGAACTCTCTTCCTCCATGGCCACTCTTCTTTTGTTCATTTCCTTTAAGGCCTCTACCTCTTGTCTCAAGGCCTTCAACTCCTTTGCAACCACCAGTCCAGGTTATTTTGGAGGCATGATGTCTTCCCTTCAACAATTACCTGCAATCAGGCTTTGATACCACTATGATGCAAAGTGGCAAGGAAGGTAAACACACAACTATGATGGCAAAGACAATCCAATTCAACGCTTCTCTCAAATACTCTTACAAGGAGTCATAAAATCCATTTTTCTTTAAGTAATAAACCCCCACACACCTAGGGTTCATAGTTCAGACCACCCACAAAGCTTGAAAGAATTTGGATTGTGTCATATTAGGACAAAACAAGGTTCAACAACCCTCTATCACGTAGGTTTCAACAAACAACTATCACTATGGTGATTTAGACCTCACTCCCTCTTAAGGCTTGCAGCCCTTACCCGGTAGGACAGACAAAATAAAAACCACATGGAGGAGTATCAATAAATCAAACCCATAGATTCAGAAACCCCACATGGACCCCTACAAAGTTCCAAAACCTTTCCTCTTGACTATCAAGGCATAACTCACAATGACCTTTTCTACCACTACTCCAAGAGGCCTAAATCACAAACCTACACTTGGGTATTGACTATCTTGGCTCTCCCCTTCACCCCAAAGCCTAAAAAAAAACTCCTACAGGTTTTCCACACCTGTTACCATCATTCCTAAGTTCTTCCCACACAGATTTTCCAGAAACCAAGAAAAACTCACTTTTTTGCTTGTTAATTAGGCTTGCCACATAGAGATGTCAATCCAAGAATCTCACAACACTTCCTCTAATGAGCCTTCCATTCTCCAATACATTGAGTAAATAATAGTACAAGAATATACCTTCCATCCCATGAGGATTTAGGAACTCTACAACATGGGGATGGAAGAAACACCCATAATTCACTCATAACCTTGATTTTGAGGGTTTTTAGACCACCCGAGAGTAAAATTAAGATATCTCCTTCAATACTCAATGAAATCTCACTACTCCAATGAAAAAATAAATTTTATTCAATTACCTATCCAACCATTACAAGCTTGGAGCATGAAACAACATGTATAGACCGTACCAAGTACGGGATCACCAATTTCTTCAAGAAAACACATAAATCAACAAACACTTTATTGAAAACTTCTTCCAAACTTCAATAACAGCCTTGCCTCGACCAAGAGAGGAATATATGAATCCTTCCAACCTCCTCCAACTTCCTCCAACTGAAATTTGAATCATTTGGCCATTGAAAACACAAAAAGACTTCATTTCTGACTTTTTAATGCCTAATTAAGGAAATTTAGCCAATTTTCACCAACCCGACTACAAAGATACCTCCAAATTGTGTGAAAGGAATAAGAAAACTCCTCAAAATGAAAAATATGACTCCCCTCAGGTGTCTAGCTACATCAAGGCATCCTTTTTACTTAATTTTCCAAAATGCACTAGACTTGCAAAGGAGGAGGGAGACCTTGTTTGTACAAAAAGTTGGTCATCAAGACCAAAACTCCACCAAATCCCTAGGAGACCTATTACAAAGAAATGAAATAGTCCATGTGACCTTATTCCAAAATCAAACAAAGAAACAAAATATAACAAATGATTCTAGGCCCCTTAGACCTATGGGTGCTCTTGCACCACTATCAGATACTTAATGAAGAAACATAGAAAAGAATGGTGCCGCTGCACCAAAGGGATTAATGGAACATAGGATGGACTAGTATAGATTGATGGGATGGGATAGGATGGGATAAAAAAATATAGGGTGGAAAATTTGAGGTTAATGGGATGTGATTATTAGGGAATAATGCAACATAGGGTGAATTAGGAGGTGTCTAGGGTTTGACTATAGTACACAAAGTGCAAACTTGACATGTGTGTAGCAATAATAGAGAAGAGTTATCTAGTACGAAACATGGATAAATATGGTATAACATAGGATGATATAAGGAACATAGGGTGGAACATAGGGGATCATGGAACATCTAGGGTAATATAATAATGGGTACAATAAGATGGGAGTAGGACATAATGACACATAGCATGGACTAGAAGATATTAGTGGGATGGGCTAGGAGAGGATCATGGAAAATAGGGTGAACTATTAAATGTTAATGGTAAGGGGTTATGAAGGAATAAAGGAAGAAAAAGTGAATTAGGAGAACATAATGTGACACTATCAAGGAATAATTGAATGCAATGTTTGTGTTTCTCATCAATTTTTTAGATTTGTTTATATGAAAAATTACAAAAACTAGCTAACATAGATTTACAACACCATTAATGAATAAAGGCTACCTGAGTGTATGTTGTTTGAGGATATGAATCATAAGGTGTGGAGGAAGAAGGTGCACCAGGAAACTGTTTGAAATCTGAAGCATGTTATGAGACAAACATTCAAATATAACATTCAACTGCTCAAATGCAATAATAATATCTTTAATACTAGTTGCATAACTATGGACTCATCGTCAAGAATGTATAAGGGTCTATAGGAATAGAGCATCCCTCATGAATAGTGAGACCCTAAAATTTCATCATATCAAAATTCTACTAATTTAGTTATTCTTAAATTTCAAAATATATTTTAATAGACAACATTAAAATAACTTGCTAAATTTTATCTAAGTGTCAATGCCAAATGTATCATTCAGAATATCATCTATGAAATGCATCACCTCTGCAACTGACGTAGGTTGTGTAGCTGCATCACAATCACCCTGATAATTGTATGTGCAAACAACACCACAAGTGCCACAATGGTGGGGTGGAGCTCGAGGCCTACACATCTCCTCCACACTAGGCTCTGCTAGAGGACTCACACACTATAAAATGGTCTGGGTGATTGAGCCAATCGACTTCATCATGTCCACCTCTACACTGTCCTTAACAATGGAAGGAACAACGACATGCTCCACCATGGGTCTACCCAAGGCTCTCGATGCCAACTGTGGATTACATCGTGCAACAGGTCTATCGTGTGTGGCACCCCCACCTCTACCCTGAAATTCTAAGATGTCAAAAAAGGTTTAGAATTTTATTGAGGACAAACTCGCAATAGAGTTTCCTAAAACATAATTGCAGCAAATCATGGTTATTGCATGGAGGTTTGTCAAATACCATCCACCACCGCTCCCAATTTTTTTTTTTAATTAACTCATGGTGACACCAATGGATGGGGAACCTCCTACATGCATGGGACAAAGGTTCATTGGGTTATGGGTCTATGAATAGGGCACACAAGTCGACTTTGCTAATTTTTAGTTTTTTGACATCTGCATATGACAAACCACTAGCATAAAATTGTCTCATCTCATGCCTCTTATTTGACCAAATATTCATTTTCTCGCTCATTTATCCTACATGAGTTACAATTGACTTCAATGATTTTGCAATCCCTCTCCTATAAGGGTGGGTTTCAACATGCTTGGTTAATCTTGCAATTAATTGTTCAATGCCTCTTTTATTGTTTTTAATTTGATTTTGAATATTTTCTTATGTTCCTTGAGGATGCCTATGAATTGATGGAGGGGTTTCGGGTTGTTCTCGTATAGGAGGCTCTTCATGAGGGGGTGATTGTGAATTCTCAATTTTTTCGAGGTGGAGATTCATTCTCTGACAATTAGAACAAAGTTTTATTATAAAAATCTATTTAAATTTGCATTCTAAATCAAATTTGAAATAAATAGAATAAAAATACATACCTCTTTGCAATCTTCAACCTCTTTGACATGTTGGCGGAATCCTCATGGAAAATGGCAAGCTAAGGATGCAAACAATGGAAGAGATTTGGTGAGCGCGAGTTGCAGACTTGAAATCCTCTTCCTCAAGCCACGGGTTGAAGACAAGATGAGGGTTTGAAACCCGATTTTTGGCTTTTATTTCAAATAAGCCATTTGGCATGTGCCAAATTTGGCGTGTGCCAAATGGCTTATTTTGGGTTTTTTTAACGGTTTTTCAATTTGGCACCTAAATTGTGTCATAGATTGGTGCACTTACCCATTTGACATTAGTTTAATTGGGGGTAAATTGACCAAACTAAAATGGTCAATTTTTAGTGTCTACAAGTTGATATCTCACGTAAGTTCACAAAAGACAGTGATATGGAAATTGACTACATGTTCCATAAGTAAATAATGCGAGGTTGTTACAATTGAACTAATACATTCAACTTTAACGAGGAGTTCAAAGCAATGTCAAAATAATTAAATATTTTAAAATCAAGTGATAAAATACATAAATTAATTGTGACCAACACCTATGGTCTTATAGTGTATTAATATATATTAACTAATCATTTATTTGATTTTTAGTATTTTTTAATTCTTATTTTTGTAATATAATAAAGTTATTTTTTAAAGTTTTGAGAGTCTTTGTGATTGAGATTTTTTATCTTTATAAATAATAATTATAAAATATATTGATAAGATGATTAATATGAATTTTATTTTATTATTTTGAATTTTAAATTTATGATTGGTAACATTTGACTCTTATATGAAATTGAAAAACTAGATTAATAATTTTTTATTATTTTTAATTATCTACAAAACTATTTTCTAAATGTGATAAATTGTGTTTAATCTATATTATTTTAAATGTAATAACAATGTAGTACATAATTAAAAATAATTAGCACTTAAATACACAAAATACTTTAGGCTATTAGATTCCTAATTTCAAAGAAAACAACATAACATGTACATGACTAACTAATATAACTTGATTAATTTACAAATTGAAGAAACATGGTATTGATTGAGAGAATATTAGAAAGTAAATATACAATGTAGTAAAATACTTAAAATAATATTATTGAGAGGTAATGAACTTATATTTTTTATATTATAATTTACTCATGTAAATATAAATTTTGATAGTTATACTTTATATTTATTATAGAAATATATAAATCTAATTTTCTATGAATGTAATGAAAATAATTAATAAATAATTAAAATATATGTTTTTCTATCTAAGAACCATGTATATTAAATAACTTATCTTATTAATATTTTTTTAGAAATATAATTATTTATTTTTAAATACATAAAAACCTAAATATGGATAATGATTTTCTATATTTATAATAATATTTGTAAGTATTATTTTGAAATTTGAAACCCTAATTGATATTCACGTATAAATTAAATTTTAAATTTTTATAATATGTAACATATAATATTGCTATTGTGGAGCATTTTTTCTCTTTATGTTTGTTTCCTTCGCTTTGTTCTTTTTGACCCTAAGGTCCCCACCTTTTTTTATTTTTATTTTGCCATGCCACATGTCACTTCGAAGCATATTTTTGGAGGTTGCAAGATGATTTGATGGAAATTTGTGCAATTGCACCACAAAGTGGATGCACTATCATTACGGGCTTTTCTTTCTTTTCAGGCCCAAAGTTGTACACGTGGCCACCCTGCGAGAATTTTCCTCAAGCTACTCTCTCGTTTTTTGAAGAGCACCCACTAGCTTGCCACATTGCACATCATTTGTTAGGTAGGTCTCTTCATCGCCAGAGCAATATTTTCATGAACGTTGTCTTGTGGCAATGTGTTTTCTTCCTTCACTGCTTCAAAATTTAGCCTCCTTTTAACATCGCCATTATCACCTCCAATAGATCGGATTAGATTTAGTCGAGCATTTAAAACCCATATCTTCCTTCTATTAGGGAGACCTACATGAAGCTCTCAAGAGATCTAGGTTATCAAGTTGTTATAACCATCGCCATTATCACCTCCAATAGATCGGATTAGATTTAGTCGAGCATTTACAACCCATATCTTCCTTCTATTAGGGAGACCTGCATGAAGCTCTCAAGAGATCTAGGTTATCAAGTTGTTATACCCATTGCCATTATTGAAGTAGCTAAAATTTTATTATCATATTAGATCTGATTTTTTATCAGATTTTGATGTTGTTTGGAGGTGACACTTGTTTAGGGTTTTTAGATTTGGCAGTGGAGAGTGCTCGGTGCTTTTGTGCTTCCCTTGTCTTATAAAAGGAGAATTTTCCATGAGCCTAAAAGAAGGTAGTGGATGATATATTGATCAATAGATTGATAGGTGATAGAAGTAGTAGTAGTAGAATATGATATAGAGGATTTCTTGTAGAGCTTTGATCACATTTTTGTAATTGATGTCAAGAAAATTGTTTAGATTTGTTATCTAACCTTAGCATTTTTCATTATTCAACAATATTAAGTAATAGAAGAAGAAATCTATATCAAATTATCCTCATGTGGCCTTTATTTTACACTTTATTCTCTGTCTCATATACATTGAATGCTTTACATCTCTTTACTTCTACATATAAGTCTTGATATTTTATTTTCAATTGCTATCTTTTACAATCTCATAACCTAAAATTTTAGGAATTAAATCATGTTATAATACCCTTTCATTCTCTCATTGAAGTTTTTGTCAGTTTCATATTATGTTGTCAAGTGGAATAGCTCTATAAGGATCCAAAGTATCTTGTTTCAATTTAGGTTTCCTTTTTCTATTTGAACCTTAATGGGTTCTTCCAATGCTAGGATTTGAATGATTTTTTTGTGCCTCCATAGGCCTTAGATGCTCATTCTACTTCCAACAATGATTGGTTTATGGCATTTTTTGTTCACTTTGTAGAAAACCAAAGTTTGTTAGGTTTTTTGAAATGTTGTAAAAGATTTGGTGCATCGCCATAATCAAGTTTCCTTTCTACATTCCCTTCTCCCTTTCCTCCAAATACCAAAGAATAGTTGACTTCTCTAAAAATATTGGAGGTTATTCAATGAGGCATAATCTGGTTCCCAACTCAGTAAATTTCCCATAAGGCTATTTGGGAGAAGTGCAAGCTTTCATGATCAACAAATATATTTTTTGGAATGCCCAATGGGACTAGGATCTTTCATAGTGTCTGATACCTAGCCTTAAAGAGGCATTTGAATCAGATTAACAAATGAGACTGGTGAATTCATGCTCAAGGTCCACACTAGGGAATCTTCGAGATGAAATTTCTAATATTCTTAATTTCCCTTTTCTATCCCTAGGAGGAGATAATTTGTAGGTTTTATTGGATGTTGTGGTTGTGTTGCTGATATGTGGTTGTCATTGATGTCAACACTATTAGCATTGATGATTCTGAAGGTTGTATATGTCGAGGATATTGAGAAAATTATAATAAATATGTTGCAGGCGGTCTGTGAAGTTGTGATGATCAAAGAGGTGGAAATTTTTGTAAGTTGGTATTCAGAAGTCATGCATTAAAGGGTTTGTTTATGAGCCTATCTAGTATGTTCTCCAAAATTTTCAGAGGTGCGGATCAAGATTGGAGCAAGTTATGAGTTTCTAAGTTCCTATAGTTATTTTGTTATTGTAGCAGGTGTTTCTAGAAGAATAGAATGTAATTTTGGTAAATTGAGTTTTTGTGTATGCTCCTGAGATGTTTGTTGATGGTCCTATATTGTGCTCTATCATTGTTGTATGTCCACGTTGATCGATGTTCTCATGATCAAATATTTTTCTTTCATGTGTTCAATTTTTCATGTTCTTGGCCAACATGGTGGTTGTAGCATGTTGCAAATCCTTGTGGATTAGTTTTTGAATGCTTGGCACGCTCGAGGATGTTGATTTAGGTCTTCATTATGTTGTGACCGACTTAGGTTGGTATGCATTGAGATTTGTTCATGAATTGGATCGATAGTTTGTAATTTATTTATTCTTAATTTGTGGCCGACAGAGTTGTTGATGTAATTCTAGGTAGTGGATATATAAGAGTGATTATTTCCTCATTTTGGAGTGTGCTTGATGAATGTATACAAAGTGTGTGCGAGATATGTGCAAATAAAGATTAGATCATTCAATTAAAGAGCAAAGTGTGAAGGATTTTGAGCGAAGTGTGACGAAGTGTTTATGTGCTTAGCTAGAACTATCATCAAGATTTTGAAGAAGCTAATTTCTCAGTTCAACCTCATCAGATGGATTTAATCTATTTTTTTATGTAAGAAAGTGAGCCTTCCCTTTTGAGCAGTGAGTTCTAGGCAGTGTTCCTGAATGCATGTGCATTCCTCATTCATTTCTTTTATACTTTTAACAGGGTATAAATTGTGGATTAACCTCCATCGTGGTTTTACCCCTAACAAGGTTTCCACACAAAAATCTTTGTGTTGTGTGTTTTTGATGTGTTTTTGATTCATGCTTTCACTATTAACTATCAGATCTAGGGTTAAAGGTTGATAAAGGTTAAATAAGTTTAAATTCTTTAACAACTGATTCACCCCCCTCTCAGTTGTCTATCCTTGTTTTTCCAGCAATTGGTATCAAGTAGGTACCTCTGAAGAATTTTAATAGCTTGAGGTGATCCAAGATGGCATCATACAAGAAGGATAGTCCTAGATTCGATGGTACAAATTACTCTTTGTGGAACGTCAGAATGGAGTGTCATTTGAAGTGCATTGGTGAACCCTTTTGGAATATTACAAAGAACGCATATACTAATACTCAGAATGGTCCCTCTACTTTTGATGAGATCAAACAAGATGAAACTAATATTAGGGATAAAGAAGCATTACTGATTGCTTTGACAGATTCAGAGATGACAAATGTGATAGGTCTGAAAATAACACATGAGATCTAGAAGAAGCTGGAAACATTGTATGAAGGAGATGCACAAGTGAAAGTTGCTAAGCTACAAAGTCTGAAAGGAAAATTGGAAAACATGAAGATGAGTGAAGACGGAAATATTATTGCTTTCATGCAAAAAGTAAATGAACTAGTGATGGGTATTAGATGTGTCAGTGGAATTCTAGAAGAAGATGAGATTGTGGCTAAAGTGCTCAGATTAGTGCCTACTTACAAAATGAAAGCTCATTCTATTGAAGAGCTCAGGACAGTAAAAAATGTGACAAGAGACATGCCGATTGGTAGACTTGTTTCCTTTGAGTTGAGTGAATTTGGTGAGTCTACTCCTAAAACAAAATCTACATTTAAAGCTACTGTATCCAAAAAAATCCAACAAAGATATGATCTGAGAGAAAGTTCCAGAAAGACATTCAAATATGAAGATCGAAGATGAAGAAAGAGAGCTAGAAGAATTGGAAGCATTGATTGTGAAAAGAAAATCCATAGGACAAGGTAAGTATAAAGGAAAAATGCCTATTAAATGTTTTTCTTGCAGTAAGATAGGTTATTTTTTATCAAGGTGCCCTAAAAGAGTTTCTAAGTACAAACTTGACAAGTCTAGATTTTAAAATAAATGTTATTGTGTTGAAGAAGGTGTTACTGATGATGAGTCTAATAAAGAAACTAGAAATGAAGATGGATGGGTATTCATTGGTATCAAGGAAAATGGTCTGATGTCCACTGAATCTTCTAAGAATCAAAATATTGAGAAAGCTCTTGCAACCATAATTGATGAAAAGGATGAGTGGGTGATTGACAACGGATGCTCACATCATATGACTAGTGACAAAAGAAAATTTATAAGCTTGGATAATTATGACGATGGTGTTGTAAGATTTGGGGATAACAACATGCTAGTGTGATTTGTGGCAGAGGCACTATTTCTCTTGGTGGAAAATATAATACCAATGATGTCCTTTATGTTGAAGGATTGAATAATAACTTGTTGAGTGTTGGACATATGGTAGACAAGGGATACAATCTTCAATTCAAAGATGGAAAATGCAGGATATTGGGAAGCTCTAGAAATGTAATTGCTTCAGGTACAAAGACAAGAGGTGACATTTTTCACCTAAGTGCTACTAGTGAAAGTTGTTTAATTTCTCAAGTTGATGTAAGCTGGTTATGGCATAGGAGGCTGTGTCATGTGAATTTTGATTACATTGTCAAAGTAAGATCCACAAAAGCAGTTAGATATCTACCCAAGTTAGTAAAGCCTACTAACATCATATGCAAGGAATGCCAGATGGGAAAGCAGACTAGAATTTCTTTTCGAAGCAAACAAAATCATTCTAATGGAGTAATGGAGCTGGTACACACATTGATCTATGTGGTTCATCCAGAATCAAAATTAGACAAGGAGAACGGTACTTTATGTTGCTTATTGATGATTACTCTAGGATGATATGGGTTTCTTTCTTGAGAGAAAAACATGAAGCACTAGAAAAGTTCAAATGCTTCAAAGCTATGGTAGAGAATGAGATAGGTTTTAAGGTTAAATGCTTAAGATCAGACAAAGGTGGTGAGTTCACTTCCCAGGAGTTCAACTCATTTTGTGAAGAGCATGGAATCAAAAGACAGTTATCTGCTCCCCAGACTCCTCAACAGAACGAAGTTGTTGAGAGAATGAACATAACAATACTAGATGTTGCCAGAACTATGATGTTGGAAGGTAATTTTCCTCATATCTACTAGAAAGAAGTTGTAAGCACTGTTGTATATACTATGAAATGGGTAAATGTTAATGGTAATTCTGGTAAGAATCCTTTTGAGTTGTGGTTTGGTTATAAGCCTACTATTAAATATTTCAAAATATTTGGAAGTAGATGTTATATCAAGAGAGATGAAGATATGGGCAAGTGTGATGCTAGAAGTGATGAAGGAATCGTTTTGGGTTACTCTACTAAGAGAAAAGCCTACCAGTGCTACAATAGAAGATTGAAGAAAATGGTTGAAAGTGCAGATGCCATAGTTGATGAGGATACTGACAGATCATCTAGATATTGTGGATATGATTCAGATGACCGACATGATAGTACTGAGAATGGAAAGACTACTCAGACATGGAATCAAGTTAAAATTGTTCTGGTGAATCAAGAGAATCATGAAGGAGAAGCTACTGGAATTGTAGAAGAAAGAACAGAAGAACCAGAAGTTTGAGAGAGTCCCAAAGTCCCAAGGTATGTAAAGCTAAATCATTCTGAAAATTAAATTATAGTGTTGGAAACAAGCTACACTGAGAGGGGGGTGAGTCAATGTTTTGCAAAAATTAACTTTAATATTAACCTTCATCTTCAAAGCATTAACAAAATTTAACCATAATGCATAAACATGAAGAAAATGAACACATCATAAAATAAGTATTTTTACGTGGAAACCCTGTTAGGGGAAAAAATACGGTGGATGTCCAATCCACAATTTTATCTGAGTATACTCAAATGAAGTTTACAATAAGGGGAATGCACTTGCATTCAGGCACACTACCTAGAGGTCACTGCTCAAAGGGAAGGCTCACTGCCTTACAGAGAAAATCATATTAAAACCATCTGAGAGTTTGAACTGAGAAAAATAGCATCTAAATATGCCTGCTTACAGTTCCGGTTAGGCACAATATTTGATCTTCTATCCTACCGACTGATTCTGCAGTTCTGCTCTATTATGCTCACACACGCAATACAAATTCTCTATGGACAAGTGAAACTATGCATTATCGCTCTTTTGCTCTGCTCTAACTCGCAATTCGCATCCACACACACTTCATACATCGCACAAAATGATATGGACGATCTTATATATATGTCTGCAACATAGAATTCAATTACACTTTGTCGGATTCAATATAACACAAAAATAATTACAACTGTCGGCTCAAATCATGAATAATATGCAACATGTATCCATAGCAGTTGGCCACAACTTGGCTAGGACCCAAAAAAAGATGTACAAATAAAAAAATAATTAACTAATTGCTTCTCATACAACCGTGACCTAATTCATTCATGAAGTCGGCTCCAATATTGATAAAACTGAGAATTAGTCAACATGACCTTCTAACTTCCACACGAATCGATACGAACCATTGCGCTTCAGTAGTAACAAAGATAATATACAAAAAAACATTTCCTGAGATGCACAACACAAAACAATAACATGAAATCTTCATACAGATCGATGAACACTGTGTTACCAGATACTCTATTCTTCCTTATCAATCTTCAATATGTCTGCTAGTATAATCAAATGATGATGTGTGTATCTGATCACCGATTAGGGTTGCCATCAATGACAACACCAAATGATACTAGCAATGTCTCTTGCCAACATATAGGAGATAAGAACAAAGGTGTGCAGACTAGAAGGAAAATTGCAGAAGAATATTGTCTGATTTCCAAGACTGAGCCTAGCAATGTCAATGAAGCATGTAAAGATGAATATTGGATGGAAGCAATGAAGGAAGAACTGATGCATATAGAGAAAAATGATACATAGATTCTTGTCCCTAGACCTCAGGATAAGAATATGATTATAACCAAATGGGTCTTTTCAAATAAGTTGAATGAATAAGGTGATGTGGTCAGAAATAAAGCAAGACTTGTATGTAAAGGGTACTCACAGATGGAAGGTATTGATTTTGAAGAAACCTTTGCCCTTGTTGCTAGAATTGAAGCTATAAGGTTGTTTCTTGCTTATTCTACTTTTAAGAACTACAAAGTCTATCAAATGGACGTGAATTCAACATTTCTAAATGGTGAATTAGAAGAATTTTATGTTGAGCAACCAAATGGATTTCAATTGAATAATGAAAAAGACATGGTTTTTCGATTAAATGAAGCACTGTATGGACTAAGAAAGCCCCTAGATCCTAGTATGCTAGACTAGATAAATACTTGTTGAATCTTGGATTCAATAAAGGTACTACTAATAGTAATTTTTATTTCAAGGTGGATCAAGATAAAGAGTTGATTATTGAAGACTTTTTTTATGACATTATTTTTAAAGGTGATGATGACTTATGCATGAAATTTGCTAATGAAATGAAAAGTGAGTTTGAGATGTCAATTATTGGAGAGCTGAAATTCTTTTTAGGATTGCAAATTACTCAGTTAGATGATGGAATCTTTATATCTCAATCCAAATATGTAAGAGAGTTACTGAAAAAGTTTGGCATGGAAGACTCCAACCCTATAGGTACACCCATGGTAACCGGATGCAAGTTGGCATAGAATGATGATTCTCCTAAGGATAATCAAATAAGGCATAGGTCAATGATTGGTGGATTGCTCTATTTGACTCAGACCAGACTAGACATTATTTATGTTGTATGTACAGTTGCTCAATATCAAGTTGATCCAAAGGAATCACATGTGACTACAATAAAGAGAATTTTTAGATATTTGAAAGGGACAGTTGACTTTGGTCTTTGCTATCCTAAGGATGATGATATTACTTTGAATGCCTTTACAAATGAATATTGGGTAAGATATGTGGATGATAGGAAAAGTACAAGTGGTGGTGCATTCTTCTTGGGGAAGAATTTAATGTCTTGGCTAAGTAAAAAGCAAAATTCCATTTCCTTATCTACTACTGAGGCATAATAAGTTGTTGCTGCAAAAAATTGTACTCAAGTAATATGGATGAAATAGATGTTGAGATATATCATAATTGAGTATGATGAGCCTATTGCTATATTTTGTGATAACTCAAATTCCATAAACATTTCCAAGAATTTGGTGCTACATTCAAAGGCAAAACACATATCTATCAAGTATCACTTTTTGAGAGACAAAGTGAGTGATAAAGAGGTCAGTCTGGAATATGTTCCCACTAAGGAACAAATTGTAGATATCTTCACTAAACCATTGCCTAAAGATACTTTTGAGTATCTCAGAGAAAATTTAGGGGTGATTTCCCCTCCTAATCTAAACTAAGATGCAAGTCTTTGCATCAATCTATGCACTTATAGTTAGATCTTGTTTCAGATTGATGTTGTGGTGGCTGCTACTTAGGGGGAGTAGTCAGATGATTTAGATATGTGGTTCAGAGCTTGTATACCTTTGCCATTGATGTCAAAGGGGGAGAAGATTAATGTGAAAAACCTTTGTAGAAGAAAGGGGGAGAAGAGAAATAAGTACTAAGAGGGAGAAGATGGAAGAGTCTAAAGTGAGGAGAAGAACAGTGTGTAAAGAGTTAGTTGTGTTGATGGTATTTTTCACATCATACATGTGTTGGAATCAATTCCAAAGGGGGAGATTGTTGGATTTTTTGGTTGTGTTGTTCATATGTGGTTGTCATTGATGTCAACACTATTAGCATTGATGATTCTAAAGGTTGTATATGTCAAGGATATTGAGAAAATTATAATAAAAATGTTGTAGACAATCTGTGAAGCTATGATGATCAAAGTGGTGGAGATTTCTATAAGTTTGTATTCAGAAGTCATGCATTAAAGGGTTTGTTTTTGAGCCTATCTAGTATGTTCTCCAGAATTTTTAGAGATGCGCACCAAGATTGGAGAAAGTTATGAGTTTTTGAGTTCCTACAGTTATTTTGTTACTATAGCAAGTGTTTCTAGAAGAAGAGAATGTAATTTTAGTAAATTGATTTGTTGCATATTCTCCTAAGATGTTTGTTGATGGTTCTATATTGTTCTCTATCATTTTTATACGTCTGTGTTGATCGGTGTGCTCATGATCAAATATTTTTCTTTCGTGTGTTCAATTTTTCATGTTCTTGGCTAACATGGTGGTTGTAGCATGTTGCGGATCCTTGTGGATTAATTTTTTAATGCTTGGAACATTCGAGGATATTGATAATTTAGGTATTCATTATGTTGTGACTGACTTAGGTTGGTAGGCATTGATATTTTTTCATGAATTGGGCCGATAGTTTGTAATTCATTTATTCTTTATTTGTGGCCGACAGAGTTGTTGATATAATTCCATGTAATAGATATATAAGAGTGATTGTTTCCTCATTTTGGAGTGTTCCCGATGAATGTATGCAAAGTGTGTGCGAGATATGTGCAAATAAAGATAAGATCATTTGATTATAGAGCAGAGTGTGAAGGAGTTTGAGCGAATTGTGAAGAAGTGTTTTTGTGCTTAATCAAAACTATCATCAAGCTTTTGAAGAAGCTAATTTCTGTTCAACCTCATCAAATGGATTTAATCTGATTGTTTTATGTAAGGCAGTGAACCTTCCCTTCTAAGCAGTGAGCTCTAGGCAGTGTGCATGAATGCATGTGCATTCCTCATTCATTTCTTTTATACTTTTAATAGGGTATAAATCATGGATTAACCTCCACCGTGGTTTTTCCCCTAACAGGGTTTTCATGCAAAAATATTTGTGTTGTGTGTTTCTGATGTTGTTGATTCATGCTTTCACTATTAATTATTAGATCTAAAATTGCAGGTTGATAAAGGTTAAATAAGTTTAAATTATGTAACAAATGATTCACCCCCCTATCAGTTATATATCCTTGTTTTTCCAATAGGTTTCGTATCACCCATCCAGAGCAATAGAGTTAGGAGTGCTAGCCCAGAGTCTAGAGACTTATCTACTCCTCTAGGTGGCCAAAATTTTCAAATTAGAATACTTGTTTACCCAGTCCATAGAGGTTTTTTTTTGATGGCTCTCAAAGGAGCTCCTAGAAATATTATGACTTGGGATAGTGCCAGTTCGCTAGTTCCACCCACCTCTCTAGATGTGTGTCCTGCCATCCCCACCCATGCCTTCAAAGAAATCTTGAAGTTTATTGGGGGGGATTTCAAAATACCCTTTGAACATCTCAAGGGTATCACAGATATCTGTAGATTTCATAACATCACAGAGCAAAAAATCACCCTCATATTATTAGCTGCATCCTTTAAGGGAAGGCTCAAGATTGGTATAGATCCCTAGCTCCCAATTTCATTTTCTCATGGGATGATCTTAGAGGAAATATTTTTGAGTGTTTTTCAAAAAAAGGAGATTGATCATCCTTGTTGCAGTAGTTCATAACAATCAAGAGAGCTCTGCAAGAAGCTATGATAGATTTTAAAACCAAGTTCCATAAAACTTGGCAAAGAATCCCTACAATAGCTAGACCTCCAATGGCCATGGCATTCATGTTCTACCTGAAGGCTTTCAAACAAACATCACATTCATAGTACAATCACCTGGCATCGATACTTTGTTTGATGCATATGATCTAGTTGAGATAGTAGAGAATAGTTTGATAGATGTTGGGAAGCTCCCACCATGACCACTGATGTCGATGTTTGCAAAAATCTCTCACAAAACAAAAGAGGAGGTGGTTCCCAATATGTATGCTTCTCTTTCTAGTACATCAATTGCACCACCACCTTGTATGTACATGTATCTGAATACACAACCAAGCACATTGGGCTCTTCTTTGTCGGTTGTTGATGTCAACAACATGAATAATTTAATGAGGAATTTTACGAATGAGCTATTCATTATCTGGTGGTAGAAGGCAACACCTCCAAACCCCCCACCCCACAAAATTATCAAGGAGGGAGACCACCTTTCTAGCATAATATGTACCAAAGGCCTCCAAGAGGGGATAACCAACCACAAAAATCAAGATAAATGGTTCAAATGACCACTCCATTACAAACAATCAAAGCCAACAGAGGCAAAGACTTGATTCTAGGTCAAAAAAAACTTGCGGAAGATATAAATGCATGGTGTTTTCCATGTAATGATGCCCATATGCCCCAAAATTGTCCATGAGGAAATCTTCAACAGAGGGTGGAGGAACAAAGAACTTAATGCATTCCACTGGATGCTAAAATTTATCAGTTCCCTGAGATTGAGAATGTTAGATTTAGTGCTTAGAAGCAGCGGATGTCCCTTGATCAAGAAGCGAATATCTACCTCAACCAAGCACTTTTTCTTGGATGGAGGGAGAAGAATCAATATTCACAAATTAATTTATGACCATGAGAACATGATAAGTATAGTCAGACTATAATACAAGATCAAAAATAAGGTTCACTGAAAAATACATGTCGCATGTACAATCAAAACCAGTAGCCTGGAAAGCACAACAACCTTAGTTGCAAGTATAACAATTACAAGAAAAATCCATAGATAAGGTTCTTGGTCTTCCTGTGGTAGAGCAACCTTTTCCTAAAGTAAAAGAACCACCCTCATTCAAACCTAAGGTCCTAGAGATCAGAATTCTTAATGTGGTGGAGCAATTGAAAAAGCGTTCTACCAATGTCTCTATGGGACATCCTATCCATTTTGGAGAAGAAGAATTTTCTTTGAGATGCATTGAATAGAGAAGAGAAATCTCCACTAC
The DNA here is from genome assembly GCA_007115665.2 of Sequoiadendron giganteum. NCBI lineage: Eukaryota > Viridiplantae > Streptophyta > Pinopsida > Cupressales > Cupressaceae > Sequoiadendron > Sequoiadendron giganteum. Next base: position 210,154,662 of record CM021101.1, read on the forward strand.
TGGACGTAGCCCTACCATGTGACCAAAATAAAGGCAAAAGGCTCGTGTCAGATCCCCAATCTTTAGGGGTTGCAACATATGTGAATTCAAGGAGAAAGAAAATGTAAAAAAGGTATGTAATCCAAAACCCACCCCTTTCTTCTTGAATCTTATCATAGGGGATAAGTTACTATACAACAACATGATAGATTCAAGGGCCAATACTACAATCATGCCCAAGCTAGTGGTCGATGCCCTAAAATTGAAATATGAACCCCTAGAGAAGGGAATTATGCAATTGGATGAAAACAAGGTTCTGAATATAGGTCATATTAAGGACCACCCTTTAACTTTGTATTCCTTCCCAAGAAAAAGATTTATCTAGGAGGTGGTCATAATCAACATTCCCCCTATTTTTAGAATGTGCTTGTAGAGAAACTTCATAGAAAAGACAGGTGGATACCTGCCACTTGACTAATCCCACATGATATTAAGGACTAGGCATGGAGCAAAGATGAAGATCCTATTCAAACCTTTGCATCCCGCACACATTGTGGAGGATGTGGTAATGAGATTTGAAGCTACACACACCTCCATTTCCAAGAATGAGATGTACTATGTGGATATGTTGGAGGATGAAGAGGCCATGGGAGATCAAAGCCCAAAAGAAGAAGTCTTACTGAACCAATTTATTGATTTTCATTCTTTCGATAATTTCCATGTCATTGGTCTTGGCACATATGTGATCTTTGATAAAGAGTCAACCCTCCCAATATTGGTAAAGGAACAAGAGAACCTAGGAAAACCTATTAATAATGGCTCAAGTGGAATTTACAATTTGATGATGCCAAATCTAAGACTCTCTTTAGAGATGGCATTCATCTTATATCTCCAGCTGGGTTGGAGACCCTCAGATCTTTCAATTTTCATTTCCCATGTTCGAAAAATGATGTAAAATATAAAGGACTAGTACTTAGCCTAACACTAGTAGAAAAAAATGGGTGTAAAAGGGATACAAGTGTTTGTATATTTTGATCTATTGGTAAAATAATGAATTATAGATAAAATAGGGAAGGGGTGATTACCTCCTATACTCTCTAGGTCATTTGATTATCTCATAAGAACCTTAATTGGATTGACTATCAACCTCACAAGGTGAGTCAATTCACAATTAGGAGGACTTAAGGAGGGGGTTATTTTCAACTTTAAGGGGTTCACCACAAAGCAAATGCTTGGAAAAGACAAATGTTCAAAAACCCAATGTGATTACAAAATGACCTAAAATAAGCTAAATGAGAGATGCAAACAATGAAAATATGAAACACCAAGTTAAGGTATGTGTACATGGGAAGTCTAGAGATGATGTGAGGATTATGGAAATGGAAAGAAGCTACAAGAATATGACTTGGAGGACTAAGATGCCCAAGATGGTGTATTAGTCTCACGGCTATTTTTTAGGGAAAACACAAAATCTTTCGATGTTGAAACTGGATCTAAAAGAATCTTCGAAAGATATGCTTGGGATGACTAAGATTCCCAAGGTGGCATATTATTACTAATCCAAATTTCTAGAATTCTTGAGTGTGATCCCAAAACCTAAGATCTAAACTTCCTTCTTCACCAAGTTTTTGAATTTAAACCTATAAAAAGAACTACAAAAAAAAGGAATTTGGATTGGTTGTTTACGGGGGTTTACCTTGGTCAAACCCATTCTTTGGTAATTAAACCTTGATGGGAAAGTATAAATCTGAAAATGGAAATGTGTGTGCCCTAATCTTAAATGTGTCTAAGATTATGCAAGCTAGAATATGAAGAAACCCTATTCAAATGTGTTATAATAAGATCCCTAAGATGCAAATGTAAATGAACTATAAAGGAGATCTCTAATCACCCTAACAAGTCACAAACATCAAGTATACCTTCCTTAGGTAGAAAATAGAGTAGTAATGGAAGATATAATCAATCAAGAAACAAGTCCTTAGGCTTGGATAAATGGATAGTTGCATCTCAAACCTAGAATCTCTCATGATCCACAATGTGCATTCATTACTAATCTTTGGAAATTCTATATCTTGACTTGGAAAGACTTCAAAAACCTACAAAAACACAATAGAAGGCTGCTCCAAGACTATGAAAATTCCTTCAACTTACTCTACTTATCACTAGTTTTCTTCAAGCTTCTTTCTTCTTACTTAGGTGAAAATGAGGTGGGAATCTTACTTTTACAGGAATCTCTACCTAATAACTCGATTATTGGATCTCAAAGGCCGACAAAAGGTCAAATAAATTCAAATATTTTAATTTCTCACTTTTAATTCTCGAAAATAAAGCCCCTCGGACTAAGACACCCTAGGTGGAATCTTGGTCCCACAAGGCTTAATTTTTGGGTTCAAAAGGTGGGTTGCTAAGATTGATGGTTGTTGAAAGGTTTTGGTCAGGTTTAAAGTTGAAATATGCGTCAGGATGCACAAAAAGGGGCGTTAGGGGCCCATAATAAGAGACCTAAAGGGAAATTAATGCAAGGGATACTAAAATAGGTCCAAATTATGTGTGAAAATGCCAAGGTATGCATTTTACTACACTACATTTAGCCCCCACTTTAGCGCCCATATGACACTACGTGCATATGAAAGCTAAAGTATTTCAACAAATAAATTTATAAAAGGATACTCATATGGATTCATAGGGAGAATGAAGTCCCCACTGTAGTTACTTGCATAACCACAATTTTAGGAACCGCATTTTGCATCACAGATTCATTAGTACATCAAATATAATCCTCTTATCTAACTTTCCTAGAAAATTAAATTTGAGGGTAGATGTTCCCCCATTGATTTCGCTTGATTTACGAAGGTGGAATCAAGGTAGCAAATGAACCACATCAAATGGGACAAGTCCATCATAGGGAATTTCCAACTACCATGCCACTTGATGATAGACATTTGATGAGAACAAGAGTTAAACCATAGTTCCAATGTAACAAACGACATCAAAAATGGAATTCGCTAGCTTGAAATATGTTAATTTGATTAAAGAGTACATATTTTCTTTTTAACAAAAATGACCTAAAAGTACATGTATATAAAAATAAAAGAGAGGGTAAATCATATTCATTTCATCTTTTTACCTTTTGCAGAGTGAGCTAGGAGTAGACTGAGCCACCATGTTGAGTAGACATCCATCCACCCATTTGTAGATTGAGATTCTATGGGAGACGATCACATGGGGTGAGCTACAACACACTGTGAGTCGATTTCACCTTCTTTGTACTTCAATTTAATCAATTTTTAATGTTTTTATGAAATTTTAAAATTAAATTATAGGCTAGAGAAGGTTTTTCTTTCATTTTTTAGATTATTTCAAAGTGTCCCACATTGTCACAAAGTGTCCCACTTTTTTGCAAAGTGTCCCACTTTGTCGCAAAGTGTCCCACTTTGTCGCAAAGTGTCCCACTTTGTCGCAAAGTGTCCCACTTTGTCGTAAAGTGTCTGAGTTAATGAATAAAGTGTCTAGAACCCTTAATTAAGATGTCCTAGAGCAACTTTAGCATATTTTGTGACCATTACACACAAATTTAAGATTTTAAGATGTCTTAGTTGAAGTTTTTCTTCTTTTCTTATGGTAGACTACACCCTGGTCGTGCCAACACTTGGGCAGTCAGATGTTCAGCCAACTTTGAGAGCTCCTCGATCAACTACCTGAGGAGGACATGAAAATCCTCCAGGAGAGGATTATTTACTAGGCCTATCTCACACAGGCCATGCGATATCATGACACCATATTGATGGTGTGTGGTGGAAAAATATGCGTATCAATATGATAAAACTAAACACACATCAATGAAATTTATTACATCTAATGAAAAAGAAATAATAAATTAAACTATTGTAACCCTTCATTTGAAATCTTTCCATTGTCTTCTATTCTTGGTGATCTCTCAATTCATGCTCTCAGAATTATGTTTTGCACATGAATCTATGAAATGGAAACCTAAGAAACGAGATGCTCTATAAAAATACACAACTATATGCCTACATCTACATGTATTTGGTATTTTCTTGATTTAAATGCTAAATGATCTAATATTATGATGTTGTTGTGCTCAAATGATACTAAGATGACTGTGATGAAAGATTTAATTCTAAATAAAATGATGCAACCTGAAATGCAACAAACTAAGATACTAAGACTGAAAATTCCATGATAATGCAACTATGAACTAAAATGCTAAATACCAACTACAATGCTCTCAAATGCTTTCAAATTGCACTAAGATTTTTGCAGCATAAGTTTGTAATCCAATCCTCTATTGAAAATTTGTAGAATTCCTTTATATTTATAGATTTTTCCAAGCCTGGGGGCTGATCCCACAAAGCTGGTTTACAATTTCTGGGAGGAACTGATTTTAGTTGAAATCATATATTTTTAGAAAATATAATGATTTAAGCCTTTAAAATTTCCATTTTAAGGATTCCAATTGAAGAGGCTTTGATCAAACCACCTTAGATCAAACCCCCTTGGATAGAACCTCGATCGTTTTAAACCATACCTATAAATGAGTCTCCTTTACACCTATCAAAATGTTGATTAAAAATCATTTTTGATTTACCTTTTGGGGGATCAAATGAACTCATTTAAAATTTATTTCAAATGATTATGATAGTCCTCAAAATGAGCTATCCCACAAATATAATTTTAATGTGTTTTTGTTTTATTATGTATGTATTTTTTCAGTTTTATTAAACATAGGTTTTTCACCGAAAATCAAGCTCTTTGTTTTGCATATGTGAAAAAATAGAAAATTATCAAAACAATTTTTTCAAAAATATGCTTTTGTTGGGTATTGATGTCCTTGATCCATTAAAATAAAACAAATTGAATTTTGATACATACAAAAAAAGTTATGCTGTATACAGTCCGCCTATGTCTAAATTGCAATTGGTTTGACTTTGAAACTCTATTAAGGAAAAAATATTCAATAAAAAACTATGAGACCAAATGAAAGTGCTAGATATCATAGTTACAAATCTAAATTCGAAAAAATTAGAATTTTATCCTTCATACAGAAAAAGTTATGTTGTATACAGTGAGCGTCACTTTTTAAAAATGTTGTTTTCTAAAAAAAACTAGTTTTTCTGGGAGATGGAAAAAGAAGTGCAATCTTATTCAAAAAATTTTGAAAAAAATATTTTTATAATCTACATACAAAATGTGATGAGACTCTAGTTTTCATCATCTCCAAATTCCTCACAGTTTAGCCGCTATAGGTGCCTAAATGTGAAGATTTAGTTAAAAAGAATAATTTCAATGTCCAGTTTGGCCAAAAATTGTAAACCACTATTGTGGGATCACACTGGGATGAGGTGGCAAAGATGGATGGTTAAGATCATGATTCTGAGACATCAATGGTAGAGCACAAAGAGGTTGGAGGATTTCATGGAGGTTGCTCCATTTGGAAGGGAAAATCTTCCAAGTGTCAAAGAGCATCAATTAAAGGAAGGAGCCATGTGTCTCCAAGGAGGTTAGGAGGTTAGAAGAATATTTCTAATTTATAAATTAGAAATAAAAGAAATAATGTGACATGTGATGATGTGGCAGGTGAGTTAGAGGAAGTTAGAGAAATATGGAGACATGTACCAAATTTGAATTAAAAATTCAAATTTAAATGAAAGAGGGAAATTAACTAAATGACAAACAATTTAATTTGTGCATTTAATTAATTTAAGAGGAAAATTGATTTTTGAAATAGAAGAATTAAGGGGTGAACTATATAAATAAATTTATAAATTTATTTATATAAGTAGGAACTAAGATTAATTAATTAAATCACTTGTATTTAATTAATTTGTGCTCCAGACCATTTTTTTGTGTACATAGATGGCACTAGCAGAGAGATGGGATGCAGACACTTGCTAAGAGGGGAGATGATAGTCATGTCGAAGGATGTGCACTGCATATTGTGGGTGCCCATTCGAGGAGAGAGGATATTCTTGGCACAGGGTAGGAGTTTTGAGGAGATGTGGGCAGACATCGAGTATTGCTTAAGCAAACTGGTCCACCACAAGATCATGAGATCGCACATCGAGATTTCTTGGATACTGCATGCACATTCACCACCAGTGAGAAGCATCTTGATTTTTATAGTAGTGCTAGCACTAGTCCCTGATAGACATGGATCACATCTGGAGGGGGTATTAGTACACATAATTAGAGACATGGAGCACTATCAGGTGGTCTACGCCTGGGGCCGAAGTATACTAGCATAGTTATACTATGACTTGGGTTGATTTACCTATGCAAATATGTATAGCATGCTACACTATACCCTACTACAGACATGGATCCTAGAGCATATCACATGTACCCAACCTATAGGATTTTCGATTGCCATAATGGTGGGGTATCCATGGGTTTTTAGCTATCCCTTAAGAAATGCATGGCAATGCGGTGATGCGTTCTTTTGGAGGGTGAGGTTTGATAGACTAAGCAAGGATGATATTGTATGGAGACCCTACCTCATGGAGCTATTTTGGAAAGACACGATAGGATAGCTAAGATGGATTAGAGAGATAGGCTACTACTAGGACAATGCTATCATGTAGTGAGACCTTACTACTATGATAATGTCATGAGACTATTTGAATAGATATAGAGGCTACAATGGCTATGGGATTCATATAGATGGTTAGTATAGAGTGCCCGTAGACCTGGAGATCTTAAACGAATGATAATAGACGACATCGTCTCGAGCGATGTAGAGGAGGAGGATACCAACATGCCCCCAATTTGTGATGCAAATCACATCAATATGACACAGGAGTATGACGAGTGGTGGGAGGTGATACGACCAGGAGCCATCTTTTCTATGGATTATCCTATGGGCCTTTACCAGATTTAGGAGAGGAGGATAGGGAATTGGGCAGGAGGGTAGATCCAGCAGACCTATTCGTAGATAAGGATGAGGAGGAGACAAAGGAGGATAGTGATTACGAGGAAGAGGGAGATGAGGATGATCACGAGGGGAAAAAGGATGAGCAGATCCATCCCATGAGTGAGGACATGTACAAAGGTGAGGCTAGTCCTCCTAGTCTCGAGTAGAGAGATACAGTTCCCACTCAATTTATGAGGTCATAGTCTATATGTGCTAGTGTCCAAGAGAACAAGGAGAGTAGTGATGCACATGAGATTACTACGAATCATGCTATAGACCCAGGTGAGGATATTTATTATTATGCTTTATGTTTTTATGTATGTCATGCTCATATATGGATGTTGTTCCATTGGTGATAGTAAAATGAGGTATGAAATAGAATATCCATTAATATTTTTTGGGTATTTTGGTCTAATAGTTATAAATTTCAATTGATAGAAGAACCAACATAACAAGCTATTTGGAAAAGAAATTAACATTCCATCACTTCTTGACTATAATAATTTTTGACATGCAAAAGTTTTTAAAAAAATTGGCACTATTAAGAAGAGAACAAGGCTATAAATATTTGAAAGTTTCAAGTTATCAAGATTTTTTTGGCTGGAATAGGAATTTATGTCCACCAGAAAGTTTTGTAATAGACTTAGACCTTGGAGGCAATATTATTAGCTTTGATCAATTAATGAATGTGTTGATAAACCTTTTATGTGTTTTGTTCATTGTACATGTTTATGAAATGTACTCTCCTATGCAATTTTTTTCATCACAACATATTTTATTTAAATTGTTGTATTTTAGTCATAACCTTTATTTAATAAGTAATAATCAATGCATTAGTCATTCACAAATGATTTTGTATAATGTACCCTTCATTGTGAATGAAATTATCTTTTATGTGTTTTGTTCATTAGATGTTAATAGCTAGTTGGAATTGAGTCAATTTAGGTTCATAATTAAATTTGATTTTACATATTTTGAGAACAAAACTACAATTGCAATTCTAGACTATTTTCAAACCTACACCTACAAAATAAATCTAAAACATAGAATAAACAATCTATAGATCATATCAAAATCTTTAAGATACATAAATCAAGTTCAAACAAAAATTAAAAATTAAAAAAATTTACAAATTTGCCAACTTTGATATTAAAGCCCACCATATATATATTAACCCATTCAAAAAAGATAAACAATTAAAATGAATCAAAAAACCAAATAAAAAAATAAAAAAATACACAATTTACAGATACTCTACTAACTAAATATTTCCTTCAGCCGAAATATTAGCTTGAGTATCCATACGTATTTTGGAATATTATACCCGTGACCGAGAAGCCAAATCTTCGCTCGTGTTCACGCGCATTAACCCCACAAATTAGAGGGAAGACAAAGACTTCGATTTATTTCCCAGGAGGCCTGGCAAGCAAATAATGAATGAGTGGCGGGGACTCTTTTCTCCAGCGCATTACTAATAAGATGACACGTACCCAGAATTCCTTCCGATCTTATCGATTATATGTTAGAATAATTCAGAGTTGCTTCATTCATTGCCTAAATTGACTTGAGGCCTCAAACGCTTCTATCGGATCGAATTCGATCTAGATTTGTTTTTAGGGTTTAATGACTCACGGACCGTGTTGGACTGCCGTCTTCCTCACGGAGTCTTCGGTACCTTCCGGGTCTATCGAACTAATTATAAATTACACCACTTTGGGAAGTTAGTGGTACCCCTTGACATACGCACAGACCTCTGGTTTTCTGCTTCTGAGTGTTTAGTAGTTATGGGTAACGCGGCTGCATCATCCAGAGCGGGTCGCCAAGTGAAGGTGATGAAGATAGACGGGGAGGTTCTCAAATTCAAGGCTCCTGTAACCGTAGAGCGAATTCTCCAAGACTACCCAAATCATGTCGTATTACACTCTGACGCTGTTCGTCATGTGGGCATACGAGCCAAGCCTCTGGAGGGATCGACGCAACTTATGCCTAAGCAGCTCTATTTCCTGCTCGAGATGCCCAAAATTGATGCTTTTCGTTCCCCTGGGAGGGTTCGATCTGGGATCAGCATGAGCGCACAGTCGCGGCTGGAAGCCATGCTTTTGGCTCGGAGGTCTAGCTCCGATATCACTGGCGTTATTTCTTCTTCTCCTTGTGCATCTTCTGGTAATTCGTCGCCCATGAAAGGGGAAGACGGATCCATTAGGGTTAAAGTCAGGCTGAGCAAAGCCCAACTTGCTCGACTGACGCAGGAAAGCGATAACAGTAAGGAAACTGCGGCAAAGATTCTGGACCTCTGCCTTGACGACGCAGAGCCCAAAAAGAGTGAGCCTTGTAGCCCGAATTTGATAGAAAATCAGGGCTTTGAAAAGCCCCGTCGATCCTGCACGAAATCTGTGGTAATCCATCGTGCTTTTATATTTGTTTAGTTTAATTTTCATTCGTGCTGTGAAATTTTCAATTTTGATGGGTTTTTGGCTGAGGTTTCTTTAAATCTTCCTGTGCAGAAAAATCGTGTGAGATTTGATTCTGATGTTCAAAGCGCGGAAGTTTACTGAACGATGAGGAACTGACACAGCCAAAATCTACTGCAACTGTACTGCCCTTAGATCGCATAGTTTGGAGGAATTGCCAGTGCAACTGAATTTTGTATAGTCTGGTTATATATAACTGCTCTAACTCAGTTGAAAGCATAGGATTCTTATTACAGTTTGGGTAAACACCCGGTTTATTCGGAAGTATGTGATTGTTAGGAGTCGTTTCATGAATTGAATATAGTAGTACTGTATTTTATTTGACAAGACATGGCGTTTCAGACTATTCTCTACAGTCTCACTGTGACTCTATTTCATTTATTCTTTTCTATTTTGTTTCAGAGGTAAGTTAATGGTGTTCATCTTCTCTTTCACAGTGTTATAATTACATCAAATGAAATTCAAAAAGGCATTTTAAATTCAACTTCAAATTCAAATTCTTCAAGTTAAAAGTCCAAGTTTTATTATTAATAAAAATACTCAATTTTAGCATATGAAATTAAAATTATATCCAAGTTTTATTATTAATAAAAATAGTCAATGTTAGTATATGAAATTAAAATTATATGAGAGAGGCTTTATTTAAAAGGTAAAAGTCAAAAAAGGTTGTAGTCTAATTGTTGACATAATTAGTGAGGATAATGACACACTCCTTGATTATACCATCCAGTAAGGTTTAAATTTATTGGAGATGTAATTAACAAAGGGACAAGAATAAGATTGTGCCTTAGATGAATTTGTTGAGATAGATAACCCTCAATCTTCGACTCTAAATTAAAAGAAATTGATTATTTATGGAGCTTAAGCTCATGCTCTCAATATCAACAAAATGGATAATTATATTTTTATTTAAATTTTGAGAAAAAATTAGTTAAATAGGTATTAATAAATAAATTTTAGGAATATAAAGGGATTAATAAAGATATAAAATAAATGGAGGGAACTTTAATAAATAAGGTGAGGTATTTAGCTCTTTGTTTTATATAAACTCGTATTTTATTAAGTGCTTTAAATTGATTTGTTCTTGCAATTAAAAATCAGGAGATGTAAGTTGAAGACATCAGAATCAATAAAATTATGTATTTCTACCCAAATCACTTTTGCAAATATATATCTTCCCCACACAATTGTATATTTGATCTTGTAATTGTTTAATTGACCCTTCTACATGAATCAAATTTGTGATAGTCCCAAGTCTCGAAAACCATTCACCTCTTTCTAAACTTATGAAAAAATGTTTGAATTTTTTTGGAGTTTAGAAATGATAAGAATAGAATTTCTCTTGTTTAACCCTATATAGATATCCAATCAATGACTTTGAACAAAGATCAAAGATGATCCTTAGTCATGAAACATGCCTAAGATGTGATGTAGATTTCAATATTCTATAGATGATGTTGTAAAAACTAGGTTTTCATTCTACATGTTTATTCCCTACTATTGGTATCAATGTTTTCATTACACACATTATATCAAATTATTATAATGATGTAATATTAATTTGTTTTGATGAAACTCCATAAATATGAGATTACATGAAATTTTACTTTATATAATATTCTATATCATACAATCATGATGTTTTAGGACAATTATTTTTATGATGCTATGTGATGAATCTTATTATGTGTCATTTTATCATTGTTAATTATTTATAAGCTTCTTGAAATGTGTTTCCATTACATGTATTATTTATTTCATGGATTTGAGAATCTATTTTATGATGTGGTTTATGAGTTATATATATATATATATATATTGCAATAGATTAAATGCATGTTTAGAATGCTAGAGATATTGCATTGTGTGTGAGAGGATTATTTTTTTTCTTTAATCATTGTTACATCAACTAGTATTATCAAATTCCATTTGATGTCTTCAATGAGTGTACATGATACAAGTCTAAGCTAGTGACAATTAATTCAAAGAGTAATAATATAGATGTTTATTCACCTTCTTAATAAACTTGTAGAATGATTACATTGTTTCTATGTGCATACTAGCATTAATAGAGAACATAAATCTTATGAGTCCATAGGTTCCTTTATGAATACTTCATAAATTTTATTGTGCATGTCTATGATTTAATTTATGTAGCCTAAATGTGTTCCAACTATTACAAAATAATTTTTATTCATATATCCATCTGTTTGAATGATCAAAATTAAATTTCAAAGTGCATAGGTGGATTATTATGAAGATGACATATTTTATGCATCTAAAAAAGCTAAATATTTATTTTCTTGGTAAAATTTAACATTTGGGTTGGTATGGATGCATATGAGATCTCTTAGAAATTGATATAAGGCATTAAATGGTCTTTTAGACATGGATAATCACCTAAATTTAATTTGAAAATAGTTATTTTAATTGGAAGGTAATATTGAAGTCTATGTTAGAAGTCACATGGCATGTAGGAGTTTTCCTGCTCATTTGACATTTAATATAAATTTACATTTTGAATTTGGAGTGAAGCTTGAATTTTAACTTGCATCAAGGATATTTTGATGGAAGAGAAATATTTTGGATTTATTAAATATTATTAACATTAATCTCACCCTTGTTAGGATTCCCAAACAAGATCATAACAACAAACACCTTGTTCTTTCACAAAAACAACACGTGAACACACTGATCATCCTAATTCACCATTATCAAAGAGATAAATAAAAGAGTTACTTAAAAAAGTGCAATATGAGCTCGCCTATATAGGAAAGGAAGAGGCAATCCACCTATCATGTGGTTTGGCAAGTGCCCCATGATGTAGCACAAATATGTAGACAAGAGTCCTATAGGTGTAAACTATGGATCACGAGAAATGTGCAAACCAACAACCTATTTGACCAAGTAATCATCTTTGATGTCAAGTGTTGAGTGACCTTTGAGGTGAGATGGAAAGTCTTCCAAACTCTAAAGGTATGCACATGAGGTTTACCAAACAACTAGGTAACCTCTAGAGGCATATAAGGTTGCACATTCAATTAGACAAGATGTTATCTAACCTCATCAACCTAAATACACTTAAGTATAGTGAATAGATAAATTATTCACTCTGACATCCCCTAATTGATACTTAGAGAGATCACAAAAGTGAAAATAGTTAGAAATGGGTCCCAACTATGATGTCATTTCTAGAGAGATCACAAAAGTGAAAATAATTAGAAATGGGTCCCAACTATGATACCATTTTAGGTACCCATGTACAAAATTTCCCATAATGTAGACTAAACTTGAGAAAACCCACTGGAAACAAAAATCCTCTCCAAAAGAAAAAAGAGAAGGATTTAAGACCTTCTGAAAAGATGTCCCACTATAATAGGAATATAATGATGAAGAACTCTTAAAACATGTAAAACTTGTAAACTCTAGCAAAGAACTAATATTTGTTGGAATCAACATAAGTTCATAGTCGCGACTGACAGCCATGCTTTTTGATTGGAGGTCTAGCTTCGATGTCACTGGCCCTCCTTCTTCATCTCCTTGTGCAGCTTCTTGTAATTCGTCGCCCCTGAAAGGGGAAGGCGGGTCCATTAGGGTTAAAGTCAAGCTGAGCAAAGCCCAATTGGCTCGACTGACGCAGGAAAGCGATAACAGTAAGGAAACTGCGGCAAAGATTCTGGACCTCTGCCTTGACGACACATAGCCCAAAAAGAGTCAGCTTTGTAGCCCGAATTCGATAGAAAATCAGGGCTTTGAAAAGCCCCGCAGATCCTGCACGAAATCTGCGGTAAACCATCCTGCTTTTATCTTTGTTTTGTTTAATTTTCATTCCTACCGTCAAATTTTCTATTTTGAAGGGTTTTTGGGTGAGGTTTCTTTAAATTTTCCTGTGCAAACAAATTGTGTGAGATTTCATTCTGATGTTCAAAGCGCGGAAGTTTACTGAATGATGAGGAACTGAGAGAGCCAAAATCTACTGCAACAATACTACCCTTAGCGAGCATAGTTTGGGGGAATTGCCAGTACAACTAAATTTTGTATAGTCTGGTTGTATAGAACTGCTTTAACTCAGTTGAAAACATAGGATTCTTATTACAGTTTGGGTACACACCCAGTTTATTCAGATGTCTGTGGTTGTAAGGAGTCATGTCGATGGATTGAATATAATAATAATGTATTTTATTTGACAAGACATGTCGTTTGATAGTATTCTCTACAGTCTCACAGGGAATACTTTTCTATTTTGTTTCAGAGGTAAGTTAATGGTGTTCATCATCTTTTTCATGGAGTTTTAATTACATCACATGAAATTCAAACGGCATTTTCAAAATTTCAAAATTCAACTTCAAATTTCAAATTCATAAGTTAAAAGTCCAAGTTTTATTATTAATAAAGAAAGTCAATTCTAGTATAAGAAATTTAAATTATATGGGAGAGGTTTTATTTAAAAGGTAAAAGTCAAAAAGGGTTGTAGTCTAATTGATGGGACATAATTAGTGAGGATTATGACACACTCCTTAATTATACCATTCAATAAGATTTAAATTCATTGGAGATTTAATAAAGAAAGAGATAAGACTAGGATTGTGCCTTAGGTGAATTTGTTGAGATAGATAACCCCCAATCCTCAACTCTAAACTAAAAGAAATTGATTAATAAAGAAAGAGATAAGACTAGGATTGTGCCTTCGGTGAATTTGTTGAGATAGATAACCCCCAATCCCAATCCATACTCTCAATATCAACAAAATGGATAATTATATTTTTATACAAATTTTGAGAAAATATTAGTTAAATTATTATTAATAAATACTTTTTAGGCATATGAGGGGATTAAAAAAGTTAAAATAAATGGGGGAATTATAATAAATAAGGTGAGGTATTTAGCTCTTTGTTTTATGTTCACTGGTGTGTGAACTAGTTTGTTAGAGTTATTTAGTTATTGACTGGGAGAAATGTTTTGGCTCCATAGTCCTCTAGTATTTGGTTTCAAATCTTTTGGATTTGGGAGATTATTCCTTTTGATGGTTTCTCTGTTATGACAAAAAATCATGTAGTTTGGCGCTCTAGAAGACCTGCTCCAGAGCTCCTACGTTTTTGTTGGTTGTCTTGGTTGAACTGGTGAAGTGTTCTCTGTGAATGAAGTTTGTTGAAGTTGATGCAAATGTATCTGAGTTGTTCTTAGAGATGGTAATTTGACTGGTAAAGCATGTTGATCAATCCTCATGTGACTATCTTGCTAGTGATGTGTGTACTTTAAAGATCATCGATGTTCTCATTAAGTTTGGCCACCCTGATGTTTACATGGTACATTATGTTTTTGCATTGATTGAAGAAAGTATGTGCATGATCCAAGATGTTGTCTGGTTCCAAATTTAGTATGTATTTGGTCCCCTCACATTCTTATCCACCACAGGAATGTTGAGTAGCTGACCTAGTTTAAATTTGTGAGTAAGTGTGAAAAGTAGAGTGTGGAAGAGTGAATTAAGGAAACAATACTTCATTGTATTCATGATCAAGTTGTGAAGTGTGTAAAACTCCTAGTGGTAGATCATTATCTATTTCTTTCTATTTTTTGTAGGTAGTGAGCCACTTTTTCTAGATAGTGAGTCCTAAGGAAGTGAGCCATTGATCTGGGTATTGAGCCTTTGTATTTGGACAACGAGCTCTCTGGCAATGAGCCTTTTGTATCCAGTATTGCATTACTACTATATTATGAGTTAATCCTCACTGTGGTTTTTTCCCTTATTAGGGTTTTCCACATAAATTTGGTATCTTTGGTATTGTGTTTCTATTATCTTCATTTCATGTTCATACTTAATAATAGACTGAGGTTAAAGTGGAATTGATTAAGTTAAGAAGTAAATAATTTGATACAAGTGATTCACCCCCCTCTCATTTATCTTGTGCAATTTAGTAGTGTCCTATAGGTTTTAACCTATGGATCACTAGGAATGTGCAAACCAACAACGTATTTGACCAAGTCATCAATGTTGATTTTCCAAGTGTTGAGTGACCTTTGAGGTGAGATAGAAGGTCTTTTGACCTCAAAAGTTATGCACATGAGGTTTACCAAACAACTAGGTAACCTCTAGAGGCCTAAAAGGTTGCAAATTCAGTTAGATAAGATGTCTAACCTCATCAGCCTATGTAAAATTAAGTATAGTGAATAGATAAATTATTCACTCTAATATCCCCCTTTAATGATACTTGAAAAGATCACAAAAGTGAAAATAGATTGAAATGGGTCTTGGCTATGAGGCCATGCTAGGTACCCATGTACAAAGTATCTCATAAAATGGAGTAAATGAGAAAACATAGTGAGAACAAAATTGGTTAAGTGCATGGATTTGTGACATAATTTTGGCTCTTAAGATGCCACTTTTTTTCTAGAATCAACAAAATCTGATTTGCGTGAGACCCAAATACAAAGTATCTCATAAAATGAAATGAGAAAACATAGTTAAATGGATTCAAATTTTGGCTCTCAAATCAACAAAATCTGATTTGCAGCAACTCAAAATTTCAAGATTTTTTTTAAGTGCTCTGAGTCTAGTTCCTAAGCTACTATTGTTTTGAAATTAATGAAGATTAAGGGTCTCAAAAAGGGAGGGGGAAAAATAGGTCTTGTTTTTATCAAAAACCCAGCATAGCACCTGAGGGCTCCCCCATTTATGATTAACATTTTTTTAGAATTTCAAAAATCCCAGTGGTGAGAAATTAGCTAGCACCATGTAGTTTATCCTCATTCTTTCAGATAATTTTTTTAATGAATATATAATATTTTGTGAATTTTAAAAGTGGACATATCCTAAAAAGATGAAATTTGAGCATGCTCCCCCCCTTTTTTTTTGAAAACTAATCAGAAATTGATTTTTTTTTCATCATGTGTAAAATTGAGTCTAGTTTCAAAAAATGTAATTTTTTTCACATTTTGATGAACGAGTAAAAGTCTATCCTAAAAATAGAACATGTTGGTTTTTGACCAAAAAAAAAGGCATTTACAATAGAAGCCATAGATCAAAACCTTAACTAAATCAAAAAGAAAAAAGAATTATAAATTTAGATAGCTAAGAGAGAGGTTGATGCTATCAGGATTGTTTTTATAAAATTACATTGAAAAATGTGCAAATGAAACGAGGAGCACAGACAAAAATATGAGGAAAGCTAGGAAATCCTATCAATTAACACATCCAAAGCAGGTCATTTGGCGAGCGCCAAATCTGATGTCATTCGGTGAGCATCAAATTTGGCGCTTGCCAAATGACTTGCTTTGAACAAAACCTGAATTTCCCTTCTTTGGTCAATAACTTTGATAATGCTTAGAGTGCATAGTTTATGATCATAGATGGATAGTTGAGGTTTTACCTTCCATACGCTCTCTAACTCGTTACCCTAATTGGATAAATCTTTACCTCTCTGAAGTTTCTCTTTCTCAGGTCTCACTCCCTCCCACATGACCTAGACTACTCTCTCTTAGTCCAATCCCCTCTCTCAGGTCTCTTTCCTTCCTATACCTAAATAAATTTATCTCACTCCAACCCCATTTCTAAATCTCCCTCTCTCTCTCCCCCTTTGGTCTTTTTGTCTCTCTAACTCCATATCCGTCTCTTAGGTCATTATATTTCTCTCTTTGTCTCTCTCTCTCACAAGTCTCTCCCTCCTACCCCCTCTCCCTCTCTTAGGTCTCTCACTCACTCCCTCTATCTCTCTCCAATTTCTGAGCTCTCTCTCTCTATCTCTCTCCCTCTCTCTCCCTCTCTCTCAGGTATCTCCATTCCCCCCTCTCTCTCTCTCTCACACTCCCTCTCTCTCTCTCTCTCCCAGTCCCTCTTTCTCACCCCCTATATCTCTCTCCCACTCTCTACCACTCTATCTCTCTCCCTCTCTTTCAATTCTCTCCCTCCCACCCCCTCTACCTCTCTCTTTCTCTCTCAAGTATCTCCGTCCTACCCCCTCTCCCTCTCTCTCTTTGTCAAGTCTCCCCCTCCTACACCCTCTCCCTCTAATAGTCACTCCATATCTCTCTCTTCCACTCCCTCCCTCTCTCATTCCCTCTATCTCACTCCCTCTACCTATCCCTCTCTCTCAAGTATCTCCCTCCAACCACCTCTCCCTCTCTCTCTCAAGTCCCTCTCTCTCTCATGCCCTATATCTCTCTCCCACTCTCTCTCCCTCTCCCAATCTCTCAAGTCTCTCTCTCCCACCCCCATTTCCTCTCCCTCTCTCTCTCTCTCTCTCAAGTCTCTCCCTCCTACCCTCTCTCCCTCTGTTAGGTCTCTCTTTGTCTCTCTCACTCACTCCCTCTATCTCTCTCCCACATCCTCCCTATCTCTCTCTCTCTCACTCCCTCTATCTCTCTCCCTCTCTCTTAAGTATCTCCCTCCCACCCCATACCACTCTCTCTCTCCCTCTCTCTTAGGGATCTCCCCCCACCACCCCTCTCTCTCTCACTCCCTCCATCTCTCTCCCATTTCTCTATATTGAGTACTCCCTCTTCCTCCTACCCACTCTCCATCTCTCAAGTCTCCCTCTCTCTCACTCCTTATATCTCTTCCATCCCTCTATGTCCCACTCCCTCTCTCTTCTACTCTCTTTGGTCTCTCTCTCTCACCCCCTCTCTCCAAATTTGTCTCACTCTCCTTCTCTCTGAGGTGTCCCCCTCCCACCCTCTCTCCATCTCCCTCTCTCCTAGGTTTCTCCCTCCCACCCCCTCTCCCTCTCTCTCTCTCTCTCTCTCAATTCTCTCCCTCCTACCCTCTGCCCCCTCTCTCTCACTCTATCTCTCTCCCTCCCACCCCTTCTCTCTCTCTCTCAAGTATCTCTATCCTACCCCCTCTCCCTCTCTCTCTTTGTCAAGTCTCCCCCTCCTACCCCCTCCTACCCCCTCTCCCTCTCATAGTCACTCCCTCTATCTCTCCTCCAATCCCTCCCTCTCTCACTCCCTCTATCTCTCCCCCTCTCCCTCTCCCTCTCTCTCAAGTATCTCCCTACCACCACCTCTAGCTCTCTCCCTTAAGTAGAGGGTTTAGGGATTAAGGGGTGTTAGAATTGGCTATGGATGCCAAGATCTATGGACCAAATGGAAAGCACAAAGAAGAGAGAAAATAATGTGACAAGAATAAACTGTATTCAATGTCAATGATATGATATCAATTTGTACAAATGTAGTAGAGACCCCTTGGTTATATAGCCAAGGTGAGAACATAGGAATGCATAAGATTATGAAAAGTGTCGTAATCTTATGACATGAGACAACAATGAAAAGATATAACTCCACCTAAAGTGGAAAGTGATAATGTGATAACCACCACAAATAGTGGATCACCCACGAAAGGTGGAAACCTAATCACATGATATGTCCATCAAAGGTGGAGGGGATAAAGTAATAAGAAGATAAGTCCACCAAAGGTGGAAAATCTCCAACAACTCCTATGTGGTCCCTAAGTAAACTTAACTAAGGTGTAATTATGACCTAGGACAAGGTACAAAACATTTAATTACACCAACAAGGGTTAAGGGTAGAGCGTTTAGGGTTTAGGGATTATGGTTTATGGTTTAAGGGTAGATGGTGTAGGGTTAAAATAGAGAGGGGGGCTTGAAGGTAGAGGGTAAAGGGTTAAGGGTAGACAATAGAGGGTTTAGGGGTTTATTGTTTAAGGTTTAAGGGTTTAAGGGTTAAGGGTATAGGGTATATGGTTTAAGGATATAGGGTTTAAGCGTTTAGGGTAGATGGTAGAGGGTTTAAGGGTCCAGGGTTTAAGGGTAC
The DNA here is from genome assembly GCA_007115665.2 of Sequoiadendron giganteum. Lineage (NCBI taxonomy): Eukaryota > Viridiplantae > Streptophyta > Pinopsida > Cupressales > Cupressaceae > Sequoiadendron > Sequoiadendron giganteum. The sequence goes on from CM021101.1 coordinate 210,173,811, forward strand.
AAGGTTTAGGGTTTAGGGTTTATAGTTAAAAGGTTGAGGGTTGAGGGTTGAGGGTTGAGGGTATAGGGTTGTGGGTTGAGGGTTGAGGGTTGAGGGTTGAGGGTTTAGGGTTTAAGGGTTGAGGAATTAATCCTTGAGGGTTGAGGGATTAGTGTAGAGAGTTTAGTTGGGTTTAAAAGTGTTTTATGGTTGAGGGTAGAGGGTATTGGGTTTAAGGGTAGAGGGTAGATAGTTTAAAGGTTTAGGATTTAAGGGTTTAGAGTTTAACCTAGTTAAGAGTTGAGGGTTGAGGGTTTTAGGGTTTAAAGGTTGAGGGTTGAGGTTTGAGGGTTTATAGTTTAAGGTTAGAGGGTTTAAGGGTTTAGGGTTTAACATGGTTAAGGGTAGAGGGTTGAGGGTTGGAGGTTTAGGGCTTAAGGGTAGAGGGTAGAGGGTAGAGGGTAGAGGGTAGAGGGTAGAGGGTTTAGGGTTTAGGGTTTATAGATTAAGGGTTAAGGGTAGAGGGTTTAGGGATTATGATTTAGAGTTTATGGGTAGATGATGTAGGGCTAAGAGAGAGAGGGGGGTGTTGAGGGTAGAGGGTAGAGGGTTTAGGGTAGATGGTAGAGGGTAGAGGGTTTAAGGGTTAATGGTATAGGGTTTAGGGTTTATAGTTTAAGGGTTGAGGGTTGAGGGTTGAGGGTTTAAGGGTCAATGGATTAAGGGTTGAGGGTTGATGGATTAGTGTAGAGAGTTTAGTTGGGTTTAAAAGGGTTTAAGGGTTTAGAGTTTACGGATTTATGGTTTAACTTGGTTAAGAGTTGAGGGTTGAGGGTAGAGGGTAAAGGGTTTAGGGTTTATGGTTTAGGGTTTATAGTTTAAGGGTAGAGGATTTAAGGGTTTAGAGTTTAACCTTGTTAAGGGTAGAGGGTTGAGGGTTGAGGGTGTAGGGTTGAGAGAGAGAGGGGGGGTTTGAGGGTACCTAGAGGGTTAAGAGTAGAGGGTAGAGGGTTTAGGGTTTTAGGGTTTAGGGTTTAATGCTTTAAGGGTTTAGGGTCAAGGTTTACGATTTAAGGGTAGAGGGTTAAGGGTATAGGGTAGAGGTTTAAGGGTAGAGGGTAGATGATTTAGGGGTTTAAGGTTTAGGGTTTAAGGGTTTAAGGGTTTAGGGTTCATGATTTATGGTTTAAGGGTAGAGGGTAGAGGTTTAAAGGTAGAGGGTAGAGGGTTAAGGGTAGAGGGCTAAGGGTAGAGGGTAGAGGGTTTAGGGGTTTAGGGTCTAGGGTTTAAGGGTTTAACTATTTAGGGTTTAAGGGTTGAGGGATTTCTCTCTCTCTCTCTTTTTCTCTCTTTGTCTCTGTGTCTCTCCCTCTCTCTCTCTCCCACTCCCTCTCTCTCACTCCCTTATCTCTCTCCCACTCTATCGCCCTCTCTCTCTAGTCTCTCAATCCCAACCTCTCTACCTCTCTCTCTCTCTCAAGTATCTTCATCCTACTCGCTCTCCCTCTCTCTCTTCATCAAGTCTTCCCCTCCTACCTCCTCTCCTTCTCACAGTCACTCCCTCTATCTCTATTCCACTCACTCCCTCTCCCACTCCCTCTATCTCTATCTCTCTCCCTCTCCCTCTCCCTCTCTCTCAAGTAGATATCCCTCCCACTACCTCTCCCTCTCTCTCTCAAGTCCCTCTCACTCTCTCACACCCTCTATCTCTCTCCCACTCTCACTCCCTTTCCCTCTCTCTCAAGTATCTCCCTTCCACCCCCTCTCCATCCCTCTATCTCTCTCAATTCTCTCCCTCCTACCCCCTCTCCCTATGTCAATTCTCTCTTTATCTCTCACTCACTCCCTCTATATGTCTCCCACACCCTCTCTCTCTCCTCACTCCCTCTATCTCCCTCCCTCTCTCTCAGGTATCTCCCTCCCACCCCTTCCCACTCTCTCTCTCTCTCCCTCTTTCTCAGGTATCTCTCCCCACCCCCATCTCCCTCTCCATCTCTCTCTCACTCCCTCCATCTCTATCCCATCCCTCAATCCCAATTACTCCCTCTCCCCCGAGTTGACAATAGATGAGGGTTGACAATCCAATGTATAGGTTAGAGGGTTGATAATTGAGGGCATAGGGTTTAGGGTATAAGATTTATAGTTTGAGGGAAGAGGGTCTAAGGGTTTAGGGTTTAAGGGTTAAGGGTAGAGGGTTGAGGGTTTTAGGTTTTAGGTTTTAAGGGTTGAGGGTTGAGGGTTTAGGGCTTAAAGATTAAGGGTTAAGGGTAGATGGCATAAGGTTTAGGGATTATTATTTATGATTTAAGGGTAGATGGTGTAGGGTTGAGAGAGAGAAGGGGGTTGGGGGTATAGGGTAGAGGGTTAAGGGTAGAGATTAGAGGGTTTACAGTTTTTGGGTTTAAGGGTTTAAGGGTTTAAGGGTTTACAACTTAAGGGTAGAGTGTTTAAGAGTTTAGGGTAGATGGTAGAGGGTTTAACGGTTAAGGGTATAGGTTACATGGTTTAGGGTTTAGGGTTTATAGTATAGGGGTTGAGGGTTGAGGGTTGAGGGTAGAGGGTAGAGGGTATTCGATTTAAAAGGGTGGAGGGTAGAGGGTATTGGGTTTAAAAGTAGAGGGTATTGTGTTGTGGGTAGAGGGTAGAGGGTTTAAGGTTTTTCTTTTAAGGGTTTAGGGTTGATGATTTAGTTCTCACATACATATATCTCCCACTACCTCTCTCAGGTCTTCCCCCCCACCATAACTAAATAAATATCTCCCTCTCAAATATCTCTCTCTCTTGAGTCTCACTCCCTCCCATGCTACCTAGACTAATCTGTGTCACTCCAATGCCCTCTCTCATAGTCCCTCTTTTTCAAGTCTCACTTGTACGTCCCACCCTACCTAGACATATATAGTTTAATCTAATGCCCTCTCACATACTCCCTCTCTCTCTCTCTCCCCCTTTGGTCTTTTTGTATCTCTCAGGTCTCATCCCTCCCAACCCCTCTCTCATTTCAAGGTATTTCGCCCCACTGTATCTAGATAACTCTCTATCCCCTTCAAGTCTCTATCGCTCTCAGGTCTCAGTCGCTACCACACTACCTAGACTAATCTCTCTCATTCCTATCACCTCTCTCTCTATCTCAAGTGTCACTCCCTTTGTCTCTATGGAAGGTGAAGATTTCAAAACAATAAATTTGGTGCTCGCCAAGCCAAATTTAGCATGCACCAAATTTGGTGAGAGCCAAATGTGTTTTACCTTCAAACGGTAAAATAGGGGTTGGCCCCGTGATTCGGGCCCACATGCTTCTGTATTTGTCTAGTTTTGTACTTTATCTAATTCAAAAACGCCTTTTTTTATGCAGTTGACTCCATGTTGTACCAATCTATGCTTGATCCATCACCTTTTTACCACCAATTAGCATGCTAAACAACTTAGAAGAAGACATTTTGAAGTTTCTACATCATTTTACATTATCTCGGGTAATATATTGATTTTGGTAGTATTTGAGTGTTTATATTTAATATATTTATTTGTTTTTGACAATATAAACTAAATTTCTTTAATGATTTTATTAATCATAACAATTGGACATAGAATTCAACATTGAACTAGATGGGAGTTGCATATTTTTTTTTAATTTTTATGAGTTTGAAGAACAAAAAAATGAAAAACATGACATTTACTTAACACAAATTTACTTATGAATTCTATTTTCATTGCTTATAGTAGTCCATTTCTAGCATGGCTAGTGGAATTAACTCTATTTAATTTTCCTGTAGATGTTTATATTGAGTTTTTTTTTTTTAAATCATAATTTTTAGACCGTTCATTTGATGATTTTATTAATCTTCATTGTTACACATAGAATTAAATATTAAATAAGTTGGATGTGTGCATGTAAAATTTTAACTTTTATGAGCTTCAAGATATAAAATGAAAAACATGGCATAAGAGATTCAAATTCATTATTAGTGATGGTTGTGGGAAAAGTTTTATTTTCAACTAATTTGGAAAACCTAACAGCTTTCATCAATGTTAATGCAAGTTTCCATTAATTTTTTTGTTCCATAAAAAATTCAGCTTCATCACATGTGCTTAGATAAATGCAAGTGAGTTAACATAGTTGTTAATGCAAGTTTCCATTAATTCATACCACTTACCTTTCTAATAAATAAAAAAAGGGAAAATTTTGTGCAATTGAGAATGCTTATTGTCTTTCTAAGTTACCTCATTTCCAAATAAATAATGAATAATTATAAGATATAGCATCAAAAACCCTTCTTTGAACTCATCCTCTTCATGGCTTCGTTGAAAATCACAATGTGATTTTGAGAACAATAAACACAAGATTCTCTAGTTTTAATTTAGGTGGCAACAACTTATACCATAGGTTTGTGATGTAGAGCAGGTAGACAACACCTTCAACAATCACAATTAGATCAGTTTCAAACAATATTCAATCTCAAAAACCTCAATTCAACGCTCAACTGACCAATTCATATTCACTTCCTTGTAGCATTCACAATAGAGAAAATTGTTCAAATCTTATCAAAGATAACTCAAACCCACAAACCCTTGACCTTTTTCAGACACCCATTAAGGCCTTCAAAAACATATGTCAAAAACATATTAGGTAACTTTGAACCAAAATCACCAAAATAGTGTTGATACGCTACCCCAATAGGCCAATTAGGCCACTTTTACAAAGAATCATACCTTCAAACACTTTTTCAGTCCCAATTCTCTTTTGATAGACCTTCACCAGCCTACAAAACTTCAAATTCAACAAATTTTAGTCACTAGAACCCTCTATAATGCATTTAAACACTAAATCCTTGCTTTAGGCCTTTATATTCTTGAAACAAGGAGGGTTTATTGAAAATCAATGTTCGAGGCTTTTGGTGCAGGACCACCTTGTAAGCTCAATTTTGTCAAAAAGGTCATCTTTAGTGAGCATGGTCAAATGCTAGGATTTTAGTTAATGTTGAGTATTTTTTGTTCAATAAGGTCAATTAGACCATTTTATAATGTATTTGGAGCTAAGGGAGTTCAATTGTGTCATAGCTTGCAATTTGGCAAAATGTGGTTAGAAAAGTTGCTAAAAGATGCAAAAGTTGCAGATTTAGGTGTATGCAAGGTTAGGTAGGTATAATGTTGGTTGTAGGAATTGGTTTATGTTATTATGAATCCATAAAATTGATTAGAACCTCTAGGGAGAGGTGAGAGTATGGAAAAAATGAAGAAGATCAAGAAGTATTCCCTATTTTTAGTGTAAAATTCTAAGTTTTGACTAATAAATATGTGTTTCAGACCACTATACGATCTCCTACAAGTGGTTCATGGTCTAAAATCTATGGGAAATGTTAAAGGCATGTATTATATTTCATTTTTTATTTATTTTTATTTAATTTCATGGAGGTTTGTGAGGTTTTTGATCATTTTGGTGCAAACGGGTATGAAACCCTGTTTTGGGGTTTTGAACACTAAAGAATGCAGCATGTATGAAGTTTTCCTTCAGTGGATACCTCTATAACTTAGTGAAATGAAGTATGCCATGATTTTTTCCATGTTCAATAAGGATTCAAGAGTTGAAGAGTTGATGGAAGTGTTTTGTGAGTTGTTGTCCTAGTTGATTTCTTATGTGTCTTGACCAAAAATGGAGGTTTTGAGTAAGGGTTTGAGGAAATAAAAGTAATAAAGGTTGGGATTAATTTTTTAGAGCATGTGAAAGCTATTTTTAAAGTGTTACAATTATTTTTTGGGTGTGGAGTATTGAGGAAATCTGGATTTCAATAAACCCCTAGGGGAAACCTAGTTTGAAATAGCTTAGAGTGAGGGTTTGAAGGTTGGTACCCTATTGAACATTATAGTTCCTAAAATAGGTGGAATCTGAGGTTTGAAAACCTAGAAAAATACTATCCATGGATATCAAGAGATTTTAATGTGTTTAAAGGAGTGTCTCTTTGTAAGAGTGGCCCTATTGGCCTAGTTGCTTGAGTGGAACATGGCTAGTTTGAGGTAGTTTCTCCAAAAGAGTTTATAGTAGTTTTGAGATATGTTTTAGGCCGTAGAAAAGTGTATATTAATTTTTTTTTATAGTCTTCATAAGTTACTTGGTTCATTATAAATGTGTGACTATCCTATGAGGAAGGATTACTAGTTTGTAAGTGGTTGAGTGAGTGATACAAAATGGTGTTTTTTGGTAAGTTAAGTGATCAAGTTGTGTTTGGTTTATTAGTTTAATATTGTTAGATTCCTTAATAGGCTCATGCAATTCCCTTATACCTTAGTGTGGATTGGAGTCCTCAGAAGCCTATTTCCTTTGATGAAACTTTGAAAGAGTGTGTGTAAGCCTATTAAGAGCCTTACTCTAAATCATTGAATAAGTTAATTGTTGATCCCTACATGTATTGAATTAGCCTCTATGAAATTTTACATCTCTTAAAACACACTCAAATATGACTACCCATGCTAAACAAAGCAACTCCCTTCCTCTACCATTGCTATTTCACCAAACTCCCATTCTAAACCACCATTTTGAAGCCAAAATTCACACAAATACCCCTGGGGCAGCATCAAAACTCCATCATATCCTACTCCCTGCTCAAAACCCCTACTTTAACATCTAACCCTATAGATATGTAATCAATGGTACATATATGTTTGAAAATTTATGCATTACACACTTTTCTTGCGGTATGGAGGTAGATGTATGTATGAAAAATGTTGTCTAGCATAGACATGTTTGATAATTCCAAACAACTTGTTTCTTTATTTCATAAAATTCTTTGGTGTGTTTCATATTTAATGCAATGTAATCAGTGAAATGAATATTTTCATAAAATTCATTACCTACTTTTGTTCTATGTGTGTTTGTGGTTCTATGAGTATTTGTGAACATGTAGCATTCAATGTCATGTCGAGGAAATAAACAAAGGCTCTAACACCAAAAGAACGTGCAATTAAAAATGAAATGAGAAGAGAATAAAAAAATGTAGCCCATGTAGCAAAGAAATTGCAAACCATATAGCTTGAAATTCCTATGCAATCTAAGAGAGATGTCGAATTGGAAAAACAAATGGCATGAATTGGGAAAGTTTGTGGAAGGACATGAATGGATACCGAAGTTGGGGGCACATCATCAACCATAGGTGAAGTTCAATGCACGTCTCCAATTGAAGACACACTGACAAGAACATTTGGTTTTCCAAGGACATCGAAAATCACATCTCCAATTGAAGACACACCATCAACAACATTGTGTTTCAAAAGTACATCAGAAAACACATCTCTATTTTAAGGAACTCCACAAATGACATCTCAAGTTGGAGGTACAACATCGTTTACATGTCAATCTCAAGGTATGTCATCAATTGCACCTCTGATTGAAGGCGCGTGATCTATCCCTAATGTTGTTGACCTTCCTAATGTTGACATAAATTTACATTTGAGAACTCCTCCTAGAGTTTTGCATAGATAACCTACATTTTTTATTGATATTGATTCCAAAGTTTTGAAATGGATTCCTAATAAGATTCCAAAATGTACATGTCAAAGATATGCATAAAGAATATGGATTTTATTTTTTGTGAAGCTAAGTGAGGGTGGAAGATGCCAAATATTTGTTGAAATGATGAGGAAAATCAAATTTAGGCCCACCATGAAGGCTCTTGGGCTAAGATTTTTGAATGAATCAAGTGAAAATTCCATTGTAAAGAACTTGATGAGTGCATACGAGAGTATGGGTTCTACCTCATGCATGAAGGATAGTTATACCACATGATGTGTGATGACAACAACATTGTTAAGCATTCAAACAAGGAACAAGGTGAACCTTACAAAGGAAATTAAGTATTTGAAAATAAGTAGACCATCTCTAATGAGAGCCAAAGGAAGACGTGAAAGAGTGGAGGATCCAAATAGCAATGAGTTATGGGCATTCTCGGGTAGAGTTCCATGGAAAGATACAAGAATTGCTCAAGGCTTGAGATATTTAATAGTGAATTGTTAGAAGGATAACACTGGGACCTCTCCTAATCAAAGAGATTTTATAAGAAGGATAATTGGTAGTAAATTTTGTGAGCCACATCCAAAGCATTATTTGGATACCACTCAAACCATTTTTTTTGTTGATTTTGTGTTTCTTGAAATTAAAATATGTCAAAGGTATTTTGAAATGATGAAGCCTTTTTATGTCAAAATAAATCACACACACAATACTTGTTGTTGTAGGGCTCAGTAGTAGGGTTATTTGAAAGAGAGGATGGTCAATTTTTGTACAAGAAGTCATGTTTGGATGACACATGTGATCATTGTAGTGGCATGCAACATTTACTAATTTTCCAACACATGGCTAGTACACACACAATTGGAGATAGAATTTTGGAATTTCAAAAATATAAGATGTCTAGTGGAAACAATCTGAAAGATGGAAAAGAAGAAAAAGAGTGTGAAATGGTTAGTCATAAGATTCCAGTGTATCAGCTTATGGGAATTTTCCATGATCAGGTGGTTTATGAGTATGCAAGACATACACACATAAAATAATGGTTGGAATCACTATTCAAGTTATGCAAGGACACATTTCCACTTTGTACCATCATTTTAGTTGTCGACTTCACTAAGAACTACACACTATAGCCACAAAAAAAGGTGCAATCAATGTACTACAACTCCATGCAGGTTGCTATATTTGTGCATATAACATTCAGTCATGCAAATGATAGTACAAAGGAAAACATAAAATTATTGAGGGAGTATCACTTTTACATCAATGTTGATTGCACACATTCTATAGAGTTTGTGCAAGGTTGCTTTCAAGTGTTCTATGCTAATTTGGCTAGCAAGGGCATATAATTTAGTCAGCATATCATATGGTCAGATAATTATACATCACAATTCAAGAATGCCAGAATTTTTTACTGGTTGAGCATGATGCATAGGATCCATGGTGTTCAACATATGCGGAACTTCTTAGAGGTCGGGCATGGAAAGGGGGAGCATGATGGAGCAAGTGAATGTATCAAAAGATCCCTAGCATGAGAAGAGTTAAAGTACACAAATAGTGTAAAGTTGATAGATGCAAGATCAATTGTCTAGTGGTGCAATAGTGCAATGGGTCTGGGTAGTGAGGGTAATTCTTTTGTTCATAGATTTTTTCATTTAGTAGATGATACTAACATTGAAAAATATGAGGATTGTTGTACACTAATAGGATCGAGCGAGCTACACTCTTTTAGAAGCGCCAATGTAGAAACATGGATTATCCATACACGAAAGATGGAATGCTATTTTTCTACATGCACACTTCAAGCATGGAATGATTGTGAGTCAGTAGAGTGGGTTGATGAATGGTCTGTAAGAATTCTAACCTCACTTGACACTTATTAGCTCCTAACGACTTTATAGATCACAGGGATGCAATCATCCATTGACTTTGATCATGTATAAGACCTACTAGAAATACGTAATATATCTTACTTATAGGTTTTATTATGATGTTTAGTAAATACATCTAACAAGATGAAAATATCAATGTAGGGCATTTTTACATGGTGATTGTAGATGAAGAAAATGAAGAGGGTACAAATTATTACTTGTGCCATTGTATTGAGTCCAAAAAGATATTGGAGGCCCCAATTATAGATGGAGAAAACATAAAATATCCTATAGGTTTGGTAGTTGTTAGTGGAACATGTCTTCAAAAGTACCCAGTTAATAATGTTGCAGTTTGGTTGTTTGAGGAATTCAACATGCATCAGAAGATTCTTCATTACTCAAAACTTGTCATTGCCACCAATGTTCATTTCATCAAATATAAGGGCAGACGTGCGAACAAGAACTTGTGGAAAGTGTGTGAGTCTGACCACGAGGAAATACTTGACACAATAAAGAGTAGAGCAGACCCAAATGGTTCCCCAGATTGATTTACAAGTATGCACATTGAATTTTTAAATTCATGTTATTTATCATTTGTTTCTTTCAAGCATTTAAGTTTGATTGTATAAGGGTTTTCAAAATTGCATTAATGTAGATATGCAAAATTATGGTTATATGTTGCTCTCTATTGAAAACCTTTAAGTTAGTATTTTGATCAATAACAGGGAGGTTAACTAGTTAAAAAACACAAGTTCATCCAACTCAAACCAAAATTTTCCCTAACAACTCTTTTTCATCAACTCTTCACTATTTCAACCTAGTTTCCTTGTACGTGTCCAAACACCAAAACCAGAGCATAACTATCGACCCTCTTAACAAACAAACAAACCATTTAGGGTTTTAGATACCCATTACACTCATTCCAAACATATCTCAAATGGGCATATCACTTTTTTGGACCAACACCTTGCAATCAAGATTTTTTACCATTTTAGACCCCTAAATAAGCCACTTTTCCAAAGGACCTATACCTTAAAATTTTATTTTCACCCAATTTTTTATTGGGTAGAATTCACCAGCCAACAAAACCCCAAATTCCATAATTACTTTGCAAAGACATGTTTCACAAACCACCCTACCATGATACCCTCATTTCTTTCTCTTTACATGGGGGTTTATTGAAAAATAATCTTCTAGGGATTTCGTAACCCAACAAATACCTCCAAAACTTCCTGATAGATCTGCAAAAACTCAAAATGATAGAATGTATTTTTTTCCCCCAAGTTTCCTATCATTTGCCCACTGAAACCACTCAATTTCACCCAAATTAGGTCATTTTTTCAAAGGGACTCTACTTTAGGCTTTCCCTTTCACTCAAAATTCAATTGGGTAGCCTTCTACATGTGTTCAAACTAAATAATCCACCATTTATGCTCAAAAATCATTCACCCAAGCACCAAATCACAAAACCCTCCTTTTAAGCCAAATAACCTAGGGCTTATTGAGAATCACACATCCAACCCTCACCAAAACATGCCAATACCTCAAAAAAGTCTAAATACCTCTACCAAAAGTTAATTCATCAAGAAATAATGCTCCCCAACCATTTTACACACTTTACTATATCAAAACCTCACTATTTCACTTTGAAAAAACAAATTTGATCTCTAGGGCTTCATGTGAGCAACAAAACACTCGACCTCCTGTACACAAATTCCACATTTCCATAATAGTTTATTGATGTTGTAGACCCATTCCTCAAGTATTAGTGGCCACAATGAGAGGAATGGATTAGTTTACCATATTAAATGACTTTCAAACCTTATTTGACAACATCTTGACTCATTCATCCTAACTAGACTAAACTTAGGAAATGGAGGACAATGTGCTTTGCACCATATCCCCTATTAGTGTTTGATGTCATATGCATTTACGAATTTCATTGACCCTTTTGTGACTATAGGTAATACTGAAGTTTTTCAAAGTTTAAGTAAAGAACATCGGTTGGTGGTGAAAGTGTTAAGTGATATGAGAAACATCGGTTGCTGGTGCATTTTCTAGTTGTCAATCTTCTCTTTCTTTTCCATCTTGTAGATTTCTCGGATTCTTATATGCTACATGTTTTATGTTAATTATGTGAGTGATATATTTGAGATTTATACGTAGGATCATCGAGATATGAGAAAGTAGAAAAATATGGGCCACATCACCATTGTAGGACCTTCAATTGACGTCCTTATCTAGCATGCGTGAAGGTTATAGTAGGTCTCGTTAGGTGTATGACTGACATTATTTAGTTATTTCTCTTTTAATTATTTTTATGTGAGTCCATGTCTAAGATTCATAGGCTTTTGCAATTTTTTTGTCGACTGAATTCCTATGAGAGTACACAACCATGGATAGGCTACTACCCATGTGTTTCCTAGGGAGTAGGGGATGTACATGTTTTGAAGCATTTTGGAATGCAAATAACTGGGCCAACTAAGGTGGATTAGAGAAAAGAAACCATGCAACAACTCTGTTTGTTTCTTCTTGTACAATATATTTCATGATTTGGGCTGCAAATGGGAGGATTATTTCCTTCCATGTATTTCTACAAGTATTCACAAATGGGAATATTTTCAAGATGTTCTTCCATCACTATTGTAATATTTTTCATTGACAAGTAGTGTATTTTTTGATATACAAAAATAATGAGAAATTAATACATCCAAATTTGTATACTCAATATATTCCTCAATTAAATGTGTATATTACATTTAAAATTAGTTGTAGTTCTTCATGGTTTACATTTAAAGTTTTCTTCAGGGAAAACAATTTGGATTTATGACGAATAATGATATAATGTCTAATATAATTGTAGAAAGGCATATTTTACTGTCCCTACCTTATCAATCCTACTGAATTGGCAAGCTAGTGAGCTCACTAGCTTGCCAATTTCATAGGGTTGACAAGGTAGGGGCAATGTATGCCTCATATAAACTGATGCAATCTAGGTCATCTCTAACATACTTCAATTCCACCTAACAGTCCTTTGGAGCAACTTGCTAAAAGCTTGAAAACAACGTTGTCTAAGGCCTCAATTAGGCCAGATTTACAAAGAGAATGTACTTTAAACTTTTCCTTTCACCCAAAACTTGATTGGGTAGCACTCAGCTGCTAGAGGAAACACCTAATCCACAAATTTTAGGGAAAGATAGGCCTTGAAACAACCCAAACACTAAATCCCTCACTTTTCACAATATACCCTAGGGCTTATTGAAAAACTATGCTCCACGCCTTCTCAAAAATCAAAACCAATTCAAACACTTTGGAATAACCCTGCATGTGTTTAAAAGAACAAGAAAAATGACTTCCATAAAAAATTTCCCACTTTTACCCTCTCTAACCTCACTTTTCATGTAAAAACACCCCAAATGTCACCTAGGGCAAGGTGATCCTACAATAGTGGTTTACAATTTTTGGCCAAATTGGACACTGAAATTATTATTTTTAACTAAATCTTCACATTCAGGCACCTATAGTGGCTAAACCATGAAGAATTTGAACATGATGCAAACTAGAGTCTCATCACATTTTTTTTGTAGAGTCTAAAAATATTTTTTTCAATTTTTTTGGAATAATATTTCACTTCTTTTTCCATCTCCCACGAAAACTGGTTTTTTTCAAAATGTAGCATTTTTAAAAAGTGACACTCACCGTATACAACACAAATTTTTTTGTATGAAGGATAAAATTCTATTTTTTTTGAATTTATATTTTTAACTAAAATATCTAGCACTTTCATTTGGTCTCATAGTTTTTTATTGAATATTTTTTCCTTAATAGAGTTTCGAAATCAAACCAATTGGAATTTAGACATAGGCGGACTCTATACAACATAACGATTTTTGTATGCATCAAAATTCTTTTTTTTTTTTTTAATGGATCAAGGACATTAATACACAACACAAACATATTTTAAAAAATATTATTTTGATAATTTTCTATTTTTTCACATGTGCAAAACAGAGAGCTTAATTTTCGGTGAAAAACCTATGTTTAATAAAACTAGAAAAACACACACATAATAAAACCAAAACATATTAAAATTATATTTGTAGGATAGCTAATTCAGAGGACTACCATAATCATTTCAAATAAATTTTAAATGAATTCATATGATCCCCCAAAAGTTAAATCAAAAGTGATTTTTTATTAGCATTTTGATAGGTGTAAAGGAGACTCATTTATAGGTATGGTTTAAAACTAGTGAGGTTCTATCCAAGGGGGTTTCATCTAAGGTGGTTTGATCAAACCCTCTTCAATTGGAATCCTTAAAATGGAACTTTTAAAGGCTTAAATCATTATATTTTATAAAACTATGTGATTTCATCAAAAATTAGTTCCTCTTAGAAATTGTAAACCAGCTTTGTGGGATCACCTGACATCACCAAAAATCAGTATCCGGACCTCCCCTTCACAAGAAAAAATAAAAAAATCTTTATCTATCTCAACTAAGCCTATCCACCAAGTTAAAACATCATACAGTGGGTGGAAGTCTTGAAACACCATTTTAAATGCACTCAAACCCTTGAAACAGGGCTCATAGACCAACCTCCAGTAAAATGCCTATTAAATGCACAATTTCGAATGAATTTTTTTCAAACAAAGTTTGTGATATATTTAACTCTTTTGCCCACTATTTTACATTAAGAAGTAATCACAACCACCATGTACAGAACTATATAGTACCAATAAACTTCAAAAAAATTGGAAAAAATCAGAAAATGGCATGGGAATTACAAGATTTTATTGTTTTTCTTTCTAACTTGGTTTCTCCAGCCTCAAACTCAAAAATAAGAAGAATTTTCAAACATTAAAAATACCAAATACCATCCTAAAATGGAATCCAACCAATTTTCAAACTCGTTATGGTCGTTGGAGTACAAAATTGCACTTTTTTACATATTCTTGTTGATAACATTTTTGTTGATTTTACATTATTTTGTCATTTGACCCTCCTAGACTCCTAAAAAATTAGAGATGGTCTACCTAGACCTTATTGAATCTTAAAAACATGACCTCACACTAGAAAAAATGCCATTCAACCTATCTTGACAACTTTTATCAAACTTGACAATATTTTCACTCTGATTTGCAACTTCGACAAAATGGAAACATAAGACCTTAAAACTTCACCAATTAAATTTGAATGTTCATAATGGAAATTATTGGAATAAAAAATCCTAAACAAGCTTGACTCATTTGGAGCATGTTTGATGCTTTGGCAAGCTGAGATAGGTGTGGGAATAGGACTTTCAATAAACCCTTCCTAAATTTGCAAAATATGAAGGTTTTGTGAAAAATGCACTCTATGAGTAGTTCCTTGGCTAAAGGTTATAGATTTGATTATTTTAGAGGGTGGTTAGTGATTCTTCACAATAACCTCTCTCAATTTTCACTATCTCAAAGGCCTTTTTCTCGTGGGTGTGAATTATTGCTTGTATAAAAAGTTGTCAAATGCAAGTAGTTGAAAGTTGCAAAGTGGTGCAAATTTCGTTCTACAACTCATGTGACCAAATGGAGTGTTCCAATGCATCCGAGTTGGTATGTTTACACTAGGAATGGTTCTCTTTCATGTTGAAACATGTGGAATCGCTCTGAGCTACGTTCAACCGATAGAATCCCTTAAGAGTCCAAAGTGCAAAATGGTTGTGAACTTCAACATGTTTGTATTCAGACACCGTGATGATTAGAAATTTCTTGTCTAAGCCTATGGGATCACCTTGGGCCCCTCCACAATAACCTCTCTCTATTTATTTTTTTATCTCATAGGGCTTTTCTCGTGGTGGTGAATTCTCACTTGGGGAAAAAATTGTCAAATGCAAGTAGTTGAAAGTTGCAAAGTGGTACAACTTTCATTCTACAACTCGTGTGACCAAATAGACCATTCTAACGCATTCGAGTGGGTACATTTATGCTAGGAATGTTCTTCTTTCACACTAAAACACGTGGAATCGCTTCAAGCTACGTTTAGCCAGCATAATCCCTTAAGAGTCCAAAGTGCACAATGGCTATGAACCTCAGTATGCTCATATTTGGACACCGTGATGCTTAGAAACTTCTTGTATAATCCTATGAGATCATGTTGGGCCCCTCCACAATAACCTCTCTTGGTTTTTGCTATCTCAGAGGCCTTTTCTATTGGTGGTGAATTCTCATTTTGGGAAAAAGTTGTCAAAATGCAACTAGTTGAAAGATGCAAAGTGGTGCAACTTTTGCTGTGAAACTCGTGTGACCAAATGAACTATTTTGACGTGTCAGAGTGGGTATATTTACAATAGGCATGTTCCTCTTTCACACTCAAACACACGGAATCACTCTGAGCTACATTCAACTGGTAGAATCCCTTAAGAGTCCAAAGTGAAAAATAGTTGTGAACTTCAACATGCTCGTATTCGTAAATCATGACATTTATAAACTTCTTGTCTAATCCTATGGGATCATGTTGGGTCCCTCTACAATAACCTCTCTTAGTTTTTTCCATCTAAGAGGCACTTTCCTGTGGTGGCGAATTCTCCCTTGGCAAAAAAGTTGTCAAATGCAAGTAGCTGAAAGTTGCAAAGTGGTGCAACTTATTTTTTGCAGTTTGTTTGACCAAACTGACTATTTTGACATGTCCAAGTTAGTAAATTTATCTATACATGGTCCTCTTTCACACTGAATCATATGAAATCGCTCTGAGCTACGTTCAATAGACAAAATCCCTTAAGAGTCCAAAGTGGAAAATGGCTTGAAACTTCAACATGCTCCTATTCAAATACCGTGATGCCTAAAAAAATCTCGTTTGAGCCTATAGTAGCACTTTGGGCCCCTCTACAATAACCTCTCTCAGTTTTTGCTATCTTGGAAGCCTTTTCCCGTGGTGGGAAATTCTCGCTTGGGAAAAAAGTTGTCAAATGCAAGTAGTTGAAAGTTGCAAAGTGGTGTAACTTTCGTTGTGAAACTTGTGTGATGAAACAAACTATTCTAACACATCCAAGTGGGTAATTTTACGCTAGGAATGGTCCATTTTTTCACTAAAACACGTGAAATTGCTCTGAGTTACGTTCAACCAGTAGAATCCTTTAAGAATCCAAAATGCAAAATTGCTGCAAACTTCAACATGTTCATAATTAGACACCGTGATGCTTATAAATTTCTTGTCTAAGCCTATAAGATCATGTTGGGCCCCTCTACAATAACCTCTCTCAGTTTTCGCTATCTCGGAGGCCTTCTCCCGTGGTGGTGAATTCTCGCTTGGGGAAAAAGTTGTCAAATGCGAGTAGTTGAAAGTTGCAAAGCGGTGCAACTTTAGTTTTTCAACTCGTGTGACCAAACAAACTATTTTGACATGTCTATGTGGGTACATTTGCGCTAGACATGGTCATCTTTTACACTAAAACACACGGAATCACTTTGACCTACGTTCAACTGCTAGAATCCCGTGAGTCAAAAGTGCAAAATGGTTGTGAACTTCAACATGCTCGTATTCAGACACTGTGACACTTAGAATTTTTTTGTATAAGCCTATGGGATCATGTTAGGCCCCTCTACAATAAATTCTCTTTGTTTTCTCTATCTTAGAGGCCTTTTCCTGTGGTGGCATATTCTCGCTTGGGAAAAATGTTGTCAAATACAAGTAGTTGAAAGTTACAAAGTGGTGCAACTTTCATTCTGTAACTCATGTGACCAAACAGACCATTTTGACGCATCTAGGTGGTACGTTTATGCTAGAAATGGTCCTCTTTCACTTTGAAACAGGTGGAATCACTCTAAGCTATGTTCAACCAGTAGAATCTTTTAAGAGTCCAAAGTGCTAAATGGAAGCGAACTTCAGCATGCTCACATTTAGACACCATGATTCCTAGAAACTTCTCATCTGAGCCTATGGGATAATGTTGGGCCCCTGTACAATAACCTCTCTCATTTTTTTCTATCTCCAAGACCTTTTCCCATGGTGGTGACTTCTCGCTTGGGGAAAAAGTTGTCAAATACAAGTAGTTGAGTGTGTATAAATGACTTTTTAGCCATTCCTTCCATTTTATCCTACTGTAACTGAGTTGAATAGAATAATTAGGGGTAGGGAACATATGTTCATGATTTATGGAGTAGGGGAGGTGTGTTTAGTGGTTTAATGTGATGCCCTAGTTGGTAATTAGTTGAGTTTTGGTGAAATTCAATGGTTGAAATCCTTTGGGGTGGTAGTTTGTGAGGGAATTTTAAGCATGTGTAGGTTCTTTTAAGAATTTTTGATGCATTGGAAAGGTGTTATGAGTTTTGGGAATAGGAGTTTCAATAAACCCACCCTAAACTTTCTAAAAATGAGGCTTTTGTAAAAGTGGGCTTAAAGGAGTGGTTCTCAAGTTAAAGATTGTGGATTTGGAGGTTGTGTGGTCTAGTAAATGACTGTCTATAGTTATTTGGGATGGGAAGATAGTTTGGAGTATAGTTCCTTTGAAAATTTGGCCTAATTGGCCAATTAGGATAGTGTAGTAGCCTTGTTTTGTTGGTGTTAATCGAAAGTGACCTGGTGTGTTTTTGTGATACATTTTGAACGATTAAAAGGGTGTTTGAAAAGGTGAGTGGATTGAGAATTGGTAGTAAGATTTACAAGAAAAGGTGAAGAAGCTGGATCTGTAGACCTACATGACAAATAGTGAAGTTTGAGGAGAATCACCCTTGATAGGGTTTGGAGGAACAAAGTCTTGGTGTATCAGTTGGATTTGTGTCTAGTTGATTGAAGGCTTCCCTGCTCTGCATCATTCTATTTCTTACTATTACGCTTTGAGAAATTTTTTCCAAGCATCCATAACTTGTTCTATTTTATAATTTTAGCCTTAGTAGCAAGGTAGTGAACTGATTGATAAAATGCTTTTGTAGACATGTATGAAAAATTTCATAGCATAGACAAGGTAGTGAATTGTTTGAAATAAACACCTCAAAGAAATGTCGTCCCATGGTGATGGAATTCCATGACAAGCGCATGGTGACCACATTTCTTTGAGAAATTTTTTTGAACGGTCCAATGCCTTGTCTATGCTATTGCTTATTATTATTCTTTGATAGATTTTTCCCAAGCATCCATCTATCTTGTTTGGAAGCACCCGTTTTAGGCTTTTAGCCATAGCAACAAGGTAGTGAACTATTTGATAAAATGATTTAGTAAACATGTACGAAAAATGTGGTAGCATAGACATGGCAATAAATTGTTTGAAAGAAACCTCAAAGAAATGTGGTCTCATGGTGATGGAATTCCATGAAAATCCATAAAAGTTTGTTTGGCATGGCATTCCATCACCATGAGACCACATTTCTTAAGCATTTTTTCAAGTAGTTCATTTCCTTGTCTATGTTATTGCTTGCTATTATGCTTTGCTAGATTTCTTCCAAGCATCCATAACTTGTTCAAAATCACATGTTTTAGGGTTTTATCCATAGAATCAAGGCAATTAAATTTTTGATATAATTATTTGATAGACATGTATAAAAAATGTGGTAGCATAGAAAAGGAAATGAACACTTTGAAAACATTCCTCAAAAAAATGAGGTCTCATGGTGATGGAATGCCATGACAATCAAAATAAATTTGATTGTCATGGCATTCCATCACTACATTTATTTGATGCATTTTTTCAAGCACTCCATTGCCTTTTCTATGCTATTTCTTACTATTATGCTTTTGATATATTTTTTCGAAGCATCCACAACTTGTTTGAAAGCACTTGTTTTAGGATTTTAGCCACATCAACAAGGCAGTGAACTATTTGACAAGATGCTTTGGTAGACATGAATGAAAAATGTGGTAACATAGACAAGGCAGTGAACTATTTGAAAAAGTACCTCAAAGAAATCTGGTCTCATAGAATGCCATGAATAAGAAAATGCAATTGGAAGCTGCTCCTAGTTATTAGTTATACAATGTGAAGAAATTGCATAACTGCTTAGGTTGACTTTGTACAAACTATATTGTAATTGAAATTTTGTCATCTATCCGCATTTAGTTATTTGTTATGCAAAGTGAAGTAATGCTCTGACTTTGAAAGATGTGCAATACAATGTAATCAACAATATGAATATAAACTACAAAATTCTATTTTTTACAATTCATTAGTTAAAATATTTATTTTATTTTCTCTCTATATCTCTATATGCTATGGAAATACCTTTAAATTTTAAGATTTTTTTTTGTCTCTTGTTCTACAATTTTTTACATTTTTTCAATATGATTTTTTCTTGATTTTTTCAAAAACTCTTATACTTTCAAATGGTTTGTCAAAATTTTCCCCAAAAGATTTTTTCTGCTATGCATTGGAAGCATGGAGCATACACGTGAATACACACAATATAGGTGAAGTATACATGTGAATAAGTGAGGAACAAGTAATTGAAGCATTCCAAAGGATACAAACCACCAGGAATGGAGCTTATTGACACAATACGCTTTAGATAGGGATTATTGAGCAATCGACAGTAATTAATTAAACATTATATGTAAAAAAAAATCCATGCCTACAACATTCAAGCATACAATTTACATGATACACGTGATAACATCATTCAAGAATGAGAATAGAAAAATAAGATTTTTCGTTAATCAATTTAAGCCGAAAGGCTATACAATGATATATATTGATAAAATTATATACAATATATCTAGAAAAACCATACAAGGTTAGTACAAAGGAGCCATATGGACATAAAATGTCACATATATATCGATAGTACAAAACATATGTTCTAAAATGCCACATAGGCATACAACAAACAACCCTAATACATAGTCATTTCCCTCTAGGGGAAGGAAATAGATCTCTTGTTGCCTTCGAAATTTGGCTAGATGGGGTGACTGTTGCTTCTCTCATCTTTCAAACACACTCGCTAGTCCTCCTCTCTTCAGTTTGGAACTTCAACCAATACAATAAAAATTAAAGATGTTCATACATATAAGTTGAATTATGGAATGACATATAACAAAATATGTAATCACTTACTGCATACATTTAGTCATCATGCACATTTATAGCATCACCATGTCCACGATCTGGAGTGACAACCACCTATAGCAACCATCAAGATAGAAATTAAACTACATAAAATTATCTTGAAAAAATTCTTTCATAGACCATAAAAGAGAAAATATAATGTCAAATGGACTAATCTATTGCATACCTCTCTCAATGGATCATAATTGGCTATTGCTGCAAAAAATCCATGGTCGATCATGCCATCGACATCACTAGGGTTTTCTAGTGTGAACATCTGCAAATGAAACAATATCTCAAGTATCAATATAAAGACCAAGAGGGGATAATGGAACATAAGGTGAAATAACAGAGGGTAATGGGATGGGAATAGAAGAGATTAATGGAACATAGGATGGACTAGTATATATTGATGGGATGAGCTAGGATCGGATAACAAAATATAGGGCAAACAATTAGAGGTTAATGGGATGCGATTACTAGGGAATAATGCAACATAGGGTGAATTAGGAGGTGTCTAGGGTTTGACTATAGTACACGAAGTGCGAACTTGACCTGTGTGTAGAAATAATAGAGAAGAGTTATCTAGGATGAAATGTGGATAAAGATGGTATAACATAGGATGATATAAAGGAACATAGGGTGGAACATAGGGGATCATGGAAAATCTAGGGTGAGATAATAATGGGTACATTAAGATGGGAGTAGAAGTACATAATGACACATACCATCATGGACTAGAATATATTAGTGGGATGGGCTAGGAGGGGATCATGGAAAATAGGGTAAACTATTAAATGTTAATGGTATGGGATTAGGAAGGAATAAAGGAACAAAAAGTGAATTAGGAGAAGATAATGTGATATGATCAAGGAATAGAAATGCAATGTTTGTGCTTCTCATCAATTTTTTAGATTTGTATATATGCAAAATTATGAAAACTAGTTAGCATTGTTTTACAACACCATTAATGAATAAAGGCTAACTGAGTGTAAGTTGTTTGAGGAAATGAATTGCGAGGTGTGGAGGAAGAAAGTGCACTAGGAAAATATCTGAAAGCCAAAGCATGTTATGAGACAAACATTCAAATCTAGCATTTAACTATTCAAATGCAACAATAATATATTTAATACTAGTTGCATACTTGTGGACTCATCATCAAGAATGTATAAGGGTTTGTAGGAATGGAGCATGCCTCATGAACACTCCGACCTTGAAATTTCATCATATCAAAATTCTACTAATTTTGTTATTCTTAAATTTTAAAATATAATTTAATAAAAAACATTAAATGAACTTGCTATATTTTACTTGAGTGTCAATGTTGAATGTATCATTCAACAAATCATTTGTGAAATCCATCACCTCTACAACTGATGTAAGATGTGTAGCTGCATCATGAGCACTCTAGTAATCATACGTGAAAATATCACCACAAGCACCACAATGGTGGGGTGGACCTCGGGGCTTACACGTCTCCTCCACACTAGGCTCTACTAGAATACTCACACACTATAAAATGGTTTGGGTGAGGGAGTCAATCAACTTCAATGTGTCCACCTCTACACTTTCCTTAACAATGGAAGGAATGACAACATGCTCCACCATGGGTCTGGCCAAGGGTCTCAGTGCCAAATATGGATTACATCATGTAACAGGTCTATCATGTGTGGAGTCCCCACCTCTACCCTGAAAGTCTAAGATGTCAAAATAGTTTGGCATTTTATTGAGGACAAACTCGCAATAGAGTTTCCTCAAAAAGTATTGCGGCACCTCATGGTTATTGCATGGAGGTTTGTCAAATACCATCCACCACCGCTCCCAAAATTTATTTTAAATTAACTCATGTTGGAACCAATGGATGGGGAACCTCTTGCATGCATGAGACAAAGGTTCATTCATTCTCCAGTCTATAAATAGGGCACACAAGTCGGCTTTGCTATTTTTTTGTTTTTTGACATCTACATATGACAAACCACTAGCATAAAATTGTCTCATCTCATGCCTCTTATTTGACCAAAAAATTATTTTCTCGCTCATTTCTCCTACATGAGTTACAATTGACTTCAATGATTCAACAATCCATCTCCTAAAGGGTGGGTTTCAACATGTTCAATTAATCTTCCAATTAATTGTTCAATGTTTCTTTTATTGTTTTCAATTTGATTTTGAATATTTGCTTGTGTTCCTTGAGGATTCCTACGAATTGATGGAGTGGTTTTAGGTTGTTCTTGTATAGGAGGCTCTTCGTGAGGGGGTGATTGTGAATTCTCAATGTTTCGAGGTGGAGATTCATTCCTTGAGAATTAGATAAAATTTGTATCATAAAAACCTATTTAAATTTGCATTCTAAATCAAATTCAACATTAATACAATAAAAATACATACCTCTTTTCAATATTTGACCTCTCCGACCGTGGGTGATCCCGCAATAGTGGTTTACAATTTTTGGCCAAACTGGACACTAAAATTATTATTTTTAACTAAATCTTCACATTTAGGCACCTATAGCAGCTAAACCATGAGGAATTTGAAGATGATGCAAACTAGAGTCTCGTCAAATTTTTTTTGTACATTCTAAAAATATTTTTTTGAAATTTTTTGGAATTAGATTGTACTACTTTTTCCATCTCCCACAAAAACTAGTTCTTTTTTAGAAAACAACATTTTTAAAAAGTGGCACACACCATATAATGCATTACTTTTTTTTTCCATGAAGGATAAAATTTTAATTCTTTTGAATTTAGATTTTTAACTGTGATATCTAGTGCTTCCACTTGGTTAGATAGTTTTTTATTGAATATTTTTTCTTTAATCAAGTTTCGAACTCAAATCAATTACAATTCAGACATAGCGCGACCGTATAACGTGTAATTTTTTTTGTATATATCGAAATTCAATTTTTTATTTATTTTTGGACAAAGGAGTTCAATATCTAGTGCACTCATATTTTTCAATTTTGTTTTGATAATCTACTATTTTTCCACATGTGTAGAAAAAAGACCTTCATTTTTGATGAAAAACCTATGTTTAATAAAACTAAAAAAACAAATACATAATAAAACCAAAACATATTAAAATTATATTCATTGGATATCACATTCTGAGAACTACCATAATCATTTGAAATAAATTTTAAATGAATTCAACTGATTCCCCAAAAGATAAATCAAAAGTAATTTTCTATCAACATTTTTATAGGTGTAAAGGAGACTCATTTATAGGTATGGTTTAAAACTAGTGAGGTTCTATCCAATGGGGTTTGATATAAGGTGGCTTGATCAAACCCTCTTCAATTGGAATCCTTAAAATGAAACTTTTTAAGGTTTAAATCAGTATATTTTCTAAAAATATGTGATTTCAACAAAAATCAGTTCCTCTCAAAAATTGTAAACCAGCTTGTGGGATCACCTCGACGTGTTGGTGGTATCCTCATGAAAAATGACAAGATAAGGATGAAAACAATGGATGATATTTTGTGAGTGTGAGTTGCAGAACTCAAACTCTCCAAGTCAAGCCACGGGTTGAAGAGAACCGAGGCTTTGAAATCTCTTGTTTGGCTTTTATTTAACTGTTGAATTTGGTGCACACAAAATGGCTTATTTCGACCTTTGTTTGTGAAAGTTTTCAATTTGACACAAAAATTGTGTCACAGATTGGTGCACTTACTCAAATCCTCTGTAAAAAGAGAAAGATAAGGATTTAAGGCCTTCTAAAATGATGTGCCATGATGATAGGAACATGATTATGAAGAAATCCTAAGGAATGTAGAAGTTGTAAACTATGTTGAACATGACCCGGTGTTTGCTAGAATCAACAAACCTCTAAGAAATGTAGATCAAGATAAGAGATAAAAAAATGCATGAGTGAACATATGAACACTAGTCAACCATGAATAAATAGATTCCTGTGAAGTTGAAAGTATAGATAGTACTATAATTCTAGAGTAATGCATGGGTGACATGTGTACACTACTAAAATTTGCATTATTGTCTCATGCATAAGTATTAGAATCTCAAAAAATATGATCCACTAAAATAATCTCCCATAAGAGAGATCAAGATAGAAGGTCTATGAGACCCCCAAAAAGAAGATTGGAGATATATGTGCAAATTCCTCCATATAGCCACCTCCTACATGCAACTAAAAAGAGGGTCACATGAGGTTCTACATATGCATTTCATGTGAAAGATAAGAAACCAAACTTAACAAAACACAATAGTTCATCCAAAATATTACATCTAATCAATTTTTTGTACCAAAATGGTAGATTGGCAGAGGGAAAATTGGCCCTCTACTAATTTTGTTTATTTTTAACAAAAAAATCAGTAAACTATAGATTGCACCCCAATAGAGGATTTTTACATGCAAATCAAATTGCATGCAACTCTAAACTGGAATTGATGCAATATTTTGGAAAGGGTTTTTGTTTCAATACTCTAATACCATGTTAGGATTCCCAAACAAGTTCATAATGGAAAAAACCTTGTGATTTCACAAAATCCAACACTTGCACACAATGATCAAAGATATTCATTAAAAAATTACTTAAAAAGTACAATATGAGCATGCCTATATAGGCAGAGAAGAGGAAATCCACCTATCATGTCGATTCACAAGTGCCCCATGATGTGGCACAAATATGTAGATAAGTGTCCTATAGGTGTCAACCTATGGATCACTAGGAATGTTCAAACCAATAACCTATTTGACCAAGTCATCAACCTTGATGCCAAGTGTTGAGTGACCTTTGAGGTGAGACAAAAAATTTTCCAACCTCAAAAGGTATGCACATGAGGTCTACCAAACAACTAGGTAACCTCTAGAGGCTTAAAAGGTTTCACATTTAGTTAGACAAGATGTTTTCTAACATCGTCAACCTAAATACACTTAATTATAGTGAATAGAGAAATTATTGACTCTAACAACTCCATCATCTTAAAATTGATTTTTGGACTTGTTAACTCACCTTGGAAAGAATGAATGTGAGTCAACTAATTGTTGATGAAGATTGATTGACTAAAGTTGACTTTATTTAATCTAAGGAGATGGATAAGAGAGTGAGGATTTCTTTGTGATTTCATTAATACATTTTGAGTGAGTAATTGGAAGAGCTTGAGAGGGGAAGAGAAACAAAAACTTTAAAGTTTTTTAGTTGGAGAAGAATTTGAAAACATTCATAGGGTTTTCTTGGGTTTTGAAAAGAATTCAAATTTGAAGAAGATTAAGTGGAATTGGGAGGATCTTTTATCATGCATAAGCATCTTGAAAAAATGACAATGAACATAAAAAAATGTATTTATCTAGATTTATATATATCTTGCAAATTTTTGAAGAGCCACTTAAATTTAATTTCATGAATATTCAAATTTAAATTTGAATTAAAATATTTCCCCTCAAACCTTAGCACCCTACACAAGTAGAAGATTACTTTTGACATAAGGGTATGTGCAAGATCATGATAGGCCAAAAAATGGTGATATGTAAGTCATATGATGACCCATGTGGCTGATGACTTCTTTTTTACCCAAAATTGATAAAACGGAAAGGGTTTTTAAAGGAGATTCTCAACTTTCCACCAATATAAATTATGCTTTACTTTGAATTTAATAAATAATTATCATTCATTTTCTATTTGAATTATGACTAAAGTCCCGATTGATAGGTTGATTCAAAAACATCTATACCTTTCAAACGATATCAAAAAATTTAAATTCAAAATATGTGTCACATTCTATGCTTCACATACTATAGGATTTTTTTTTTGTTTTTTAAATCATGAATTTTTTACCAAGTTAAGGTGGTCAAACACACGAGTTTTTTATATTTTTTAAATGTTGTAATAAAAAAATCATAATTAATTATTTACTTGGAAAAGAACTACAAAAGAATATGCATCACATTGGTACATGAGTCCTCTACTTATATCTAAAATATGATAATTTTTTTTTATCATTTTATTGTGGTTAGGGTGGTTAGACAGACACCTACTTCTTATTTTTTTCCTTGAAATTTAAGTAACTACTACATTGAAATTTCAAATTTTCACCAAATATATATTTTTATTTTTTAAATAAACCTAGTATTTTAGAGACTACATTCAATTTTTTACAAATTTTGTTCTTACATATTTTTGAAATAATATAGATAACTTATTCAAATTTTTATGTCAAGTTGCCTAGCTCTGATTTTTCTGAATTTTATTGCCACTTAAGGGCCTATTTTTTCCATGATGATCTTGCACATACCCATAAAATTAAATTTCATATAGTCTGGTTGTATATAATTTCTTTAACTAAGTTGAAAGAAAAATAATCTTATTATAGTTTGGGTACATGCCTATTTTATTCAGATATATGTGGTTGTAAGGAGTCATGTCAATGAAAAGACATGTTGTTTTATAAGTATTGTCTACCGTCTCACGAAGTTTGTATATTTCATTGAATACGTTTCTATTTTGTTTCAAAGGTCAAGTTAATGGTGTTTGTCTTCTCCTTCATGAAATTTTAATTACATCACTTGAATTCAAAATGCATCTCAAAATTTTAAAACTCAAAATTGAAATTCAAACTCGTAAAGCTACAAACTTCATTTTATGTTAAAAATTAAATTATATGGGAAAGGTTTTCTTATTAAAAAGGTCAACTTTTAGATTAGAAATTAAAATTATATGGGATAGGTTTTATTTAAAAGGTAAAAGTCACTAAAGGGTTGTAGTCTAATTGATTGGACACAATTGTTGAGAGTGACAATATGCTCCTTGATTACACCATCCACTAAGATTTAAATTCTTTGGAGATGTAATAAGCAAAAGAATAAGGAAAAGATTGCACCTCAAGTGAATTTGTTGGAATAGATTACCTTTAGTGCTTTACTCAAAACTAAAAGAAATTGATTATTTGTGGAGCTTAAGTTCATGCTCTCAATATCAAAAAAATGAATAAATATATTTGTATCTAAATTTTGAGAAAAATAATAATAAAATAAGTAATAATAAATATTATCTAGGAATAAGTGGGGATTAAGAAAGATATATAATTAAATGTGAGGAATTTAAATTAATAAGGCAAGGTAATTAGATCTTTGTTTCATACAAAATCTTGGTTTGTTAAGTGATTTAAATCATTGCATTCTTGCAATAGAAAATAAGGACATGTCAGTTGAGAACATTTGAATCAATAAAATTATATATTTATACCGAAATCAATTTTGCAAATACATATCTTCTAGGCTACACAACTATATAATCAATTGTGTAATTGTTGAATTGGCCCTTCTACATGAATCAAATTTATGATAATCCTAATTCTCAAGAAACATTCATCTCTTTCTAAAATTACAAAAATGTTTGAATTTGTTCAAAGTTTACAAATGATAATAATAATATCTCTCTTGTGTCACCCTATAAAGATATCATGCCAATGAATTTGAACAAAGATCAAAGATGACAATTAATCGTGAAATATGTCTAAGATGTTATATGAAGATGCCAATACTATATAGATATTGTAGTGAATAATGGATTTTCATTCTTGATGTGTGTCCCATGCTTTTTTTTATCAATAGATTTATCACACATTATATCAAGGTATTATTATGGTGGTATATTAATTTATTTTGATAAACTCCAATATCTAGTGAATAAAAAAAAAATTAATTACTTAACACTTTATTTATTTTTATTGTTTTAATTGATAGTAAAAAAATATAAACCAACATTATCATAACATATTGCCCTTTGTCAATGATCGTTTTGAGCAACGATAACAGAGCGGAGGCTGCTGGGCAGGAGAGGGAGTGGGGCTCCAAATTTGAAATCCTCAGACTCAGACTCTGATGAAGATGATGATGAATTTTGTCTTGGCATGGGTCTATGTCCTAGTTTCTTGGCACTGGGCGACTGCAGATGGCTGTGGTGGTGATTTTGGTTTGCTACTCAGGTCTGTATGTTCGCGTTTTTGGCTTATGCCCTTGTGGTGTGCAGGTCGCTATTGCTTGTTGGGGTTGTTTGTGCTCTCCTTCTCGGTTTGGAGCTATTGTTTCCTAGCGTTCTGGTGGAGTCTTCTCTTGCTCCTCTGTTGGTGTTTTGTGCTTTCAGGTTCCTGCTCTTTCGATTCTTGCTAGCTGAAGTCTATTCCAAGCTTTTGGTGTTGTGCTTCAACTGCCTTTTTGGGATGACTCCTAGGCTACTTCTTGTTGATCTTTCGGAGTCTCTTTGGAAGTTCCTGGTCTGCGTCAGAGGTGGGGTCTACCCTATACAGCCTGTTTTTTTCCTCAAAAACACTTTTGGCTTTTTTTCATGAGCTTGATGAGCGTCAAGAGGGTTATGCTTCAAGGTTTATTTACTTGGGAGGCTGTTGGGGATGTGGTGTTTGCCCTCCCTGTTGCTGCTTTGGTTATTCTCTAGGTTTGTCCTTGGTGTTCCCTTGCCTTGGGATGGCTTTTTTGGTTTTTTTTCCTGTTGAAGGTGTTATCTTCCCTGTTCCCTTTGGTTTGTTGGGAGCCTTTGATGCCTCTGTTACAATACCTATTGAGGTGGTGCTACCCATGCTACTAGTTTCTACTATTACAATACCTATTGAGGTGGTGCGTGTTTTTATGGAGCTGAAGCTATTTTTTGTTACAGTGTGACTATAATGGTGGTAAGGGTATTCATGGCATTTGCTCCTATAGAGGGGAGCCTACTCCATTTGAGGTGGAGTATGATTCAACTATACTTTTTCGATGGTGCTACAAGAATTTTTCTTTTTCTCCTTACCTGGCGGAGCTAGGGTGTGATCATTTCAACAATGGTTTTAAGGTTCTCGATAAATCTGGTATGTTGTGAGGGATTTTGGTCCCTGTAATCTGATTGTAAGTAGGTTTTGGGTTCCCTTCTAAACCTGGTTTGGGTTTAAGATCCCATGTAAAACTTGGCTTTGTTGGGTTTAAGGTTCCTGTCAAAACCTTCTATTTGGTGCAGATCTGGGTAGTCTTGTTGTTATTTTGGTGACCTATTGTTGGTTTGCTGTTGACTATCTTTGATGTATCCTTGAGCAGCTTGTTCTTCTCTGTATGGGTTTTTGGGTTCTCGTTAAAACCTATTTGTTAATGGTTTGGGGTCCATTTAAAACCTATTATAAATGCTTTCAAGTCCATTCAAAACCTACTTTTCCCCCTTAATAAAATTTTTTTTCCCTTTGTCTATTTATTCTTTTGCTAAAATAATGACATGATGTGGGGTTTATTACATTTTTTTTGTAAAAGATTGACCTATTTTGATATTTCTCCCAATGTCTACAACAAAGCCTTCTTTTATTTTATTCTTTTATAATGGACATATCTTGTTTATAAAATTATATATATTATATTTTTCAAAAGCTAATTTCAAGGGCTATGTACATATTAAATCTTGACTTTGGGTGATTTTATTTGACCTTGCATGAAATGAAGTTGATTGTTTTGACAAATAAAGTTGTAACAAATGGATAAGATAAGAAAACATTGCCACATATGCAACTTCAATTAAAGTTTGTTTGATTGAACCAATTTTTTATCAAATCCATCATAGGCTGAAAGGGGTTTGCACCAAATTTGATCCATATAAATATACATTTTAAATAAAATATTTCTACTAAATAATTTGCGACGCACGATTTTGTCATTCAAATATCAATGTCAGTCATCTAATATAAAGATATTAATCTAATCAAATTTCAATTTTAAGAACACAACCTCTATCATGTCTCATATAGTTAATTCTAACAACACATGAAGTTTTTTTATTTGTACCTAAAGTGATTAATCTAAAATAATGGGTGAGCATTTTCTAAAATAGGAAAACACTGAAGTATCTTTGATTGAACTATATTCAATCAATTGAAATTAGATCTATTGGTAACTAACTTTGTAGCTCATAATCTTTCTTGGTCCAAACCCCCTTTATGAATTTGGCCTCATTTTTCCCATATTATATTAACCAATTTAAAAAATATTTTTATGTTTCTTCATTAGTAAATTTTTCATGTGTTGTTCCTCATCTGCCTCCATATCCCTACTAATTATTGGAAGTTACAAAAAATACCAAAAAACAAAGTTTGGAAGTGTTCTTATTAATTTTTTCATTCTTATGAAGTTGTAGAATTTCCATGGACTACCGAACATTTTCTATTTATCCAACATCCTATCTTGATGTCATTTCCGAAATACAATGCATCCAAGAATTATTGGGTCCCCTTCCTCCTTCCATTTTCCTTCATTTCCTCCCTTTCACCCATCTCTACTTCCCATGTCTAGTCCGCAAAGTATATTTGCACTCTTACTTTCCTTCACCTTTGTAGACTTATGGGTTCATCTAGATATCTTTCATATGCCTTACTCATCTTGACCTATGGTACTTCCTTACTCCCATTTCTTTACACCCTCTCCAAATTCTCCTTGTATACTTCTTGTCCACCTCCAAACTTGGTCTAATCCTATCTCTACTTCCTTCACCAAGTCTAACATGTCTTTCTCACTTTCCCTCATCTCTTTTCAAGCAAACTTTAAGTGGACTTCCAAACTCCATTCCAAATGTCCAATTCCCATGTCCAATTTTACATTGAAATCTCACAAAGGTTTCCTTAGCCATTTTCCATTCATTTTCTCTTATGTAAAGTACAAGCCAAATTCTAACTATTATATTTTTGAACCCAAACATCCTATAGTTTCTAGTTCTGCATACATTTTTCACATTTTTCCATGATTCTTCCTTCATTCATTTCACCCCTTTTGTGAAGTTTTATGGAAAATTAGGAAGTTTCTATTGCCCCATCAAATTTCAATCTTCAATACTGACCCAAATCCTACATGTGTCCTATTCTCACACCCTACTCCACTTTAAATTTTTACATTTCTTCCTATTTACCTCTTGCACTCCCCAAATCCTCTTTCAAAATGTCATTAATTATAGATTTGACACTTGTAACTACCCACTCAATATTTTTTTCCCATGGATGATTATTTAATCCTAATAGAATAAATGAAAAATTACAAATTCAATCATGGTTGATGAATGTGACCATTATACCATTAATGGAATTATTAAGCTCTAAATTCTAATGGTCCTCATGCCTAATCTAAATTGTCCATCTTTTGGATTCCACAAAATTGCATTTACTTCGAACACCATGTTTAGTTCCTAAAAGTGACAAGGAAATCAAATAAAGCATTATAAAATGTTAGTTTATTTTCTAAAACAAGGTATAATATAGTAAAATGGGATCTAGGCTAAACACCTTAACCGAAATAAATAATTCCACCATTAAAACATTGAGGGGCACAAAATTTACCAAGAGTCCTTGTTTGGCTATTGTCCTCAAGGGAGAGCCAAACATGATGGTAAGGGTTCTGGTTTCTTTTTGTTTGTGGTGTGTGATGATTGATGATGAGACATATGAAACTAGGTGAATTAAGGACAAAGTGACAA
Organism: Sequoiadendron giganteum; assembly: GCA_007115665.2. NCBI lineage: Eukaryota > Viridiplantae > Streptophyta > Pinopsida > Cupressales > Cupressaceae > Sequoiadendron > Sequoiadendron giganteum. The sequence goes on from CM021101.1 coordinate 210,205,608, forward strand.
ACTATTACATAATCTAAAAATATTAAACAAAAGGACAAAATTAAAATACAGATCTAGAGGGGGCATATACGAACTTGAGATTCAAAAATTGAAATTTGCTTCATTTATTGTCTAAATTGAATTGAGGCCTCAAATGCTTCCATCAAATTGAATTCGATTTAGATTTATTTTTAAGGTTTAGGGGAGAGGGGCCAATAGTTGTGCAATGTCCAATTGTTGTTATAACACTTGTGCTTATAATATTCAACATTGCCACTTATTTTACTATATATTATAAATAATCAGTCCACATGCAAAAAACTAAAATCAAATGTTGGTCAAGATGGACCCATACTTGAACACATGGAAACCTATGAATGTTATATTAAACAAACATAAATACATTCATTAACAAGCGAAATAAATAATTTTTTGTTTCAAATAAAATATCAAAACTATCCACTATAAGCATGTCATTTATAAAATAAGATGCCTATTTAAATGAGGTTTCTCAGTGTCATAGTGAAAAAATGGTATTCTTATGTCTACAACTATTGGGGTAGCAATGCATATATGCATTGGAGTATTTCATATTAATAGTTTGTCCTATCATAAATATAAAAGGTGAGTACAATAAATAACTTGTATTTTCACATGAAATGTGAAGGATTTACAAAACAAAAATAATGTTCAACTATTGGTCCATTTGTGTTGGATATAAGTTGTATTTTAAATAATAATATGCAATTCTTATAAAAAAAACTAATATTTTGTGCTCAACTATTGGTCCATTTTTGTTGGATATAGAAGTTAGAGATAGCAAATATTTATGGTTACAAATAGGTATTTGGTTCATTTAGGTTTCATATAAGTTATATTTTAAATATATGATATTCTAATGACAAAAAATGATATTTTTTTATTCGATTACTAGGGTTGCAATGATTAAGTTTTTTTCAAACCTTTAAAAAGTCAAATTTTTGGACACTTCTCACTAGACATACTGATGTAGCAAGTTGTGTGATGAATTACACATCCAAACCTTAATTATAAATAGATAAGAGACCAATTCCTATTTATTAAAAAAACGAAGATTCTACAATATTCCATACAACCTTTACGTACTCACAAAATTAACCCACATGACTAGTAATCATTCTCCCCTAATGACTCACGTACCACAAGGGACTGCCGTCTCCCTTAAGGTACCGTCTTCCTTACCGTGTCTTCGGTACCTTCTGGGTCAATCTAACTAATTATAAATTACACCACTCTGGGTCGTCAGTGGTACCCCCTGACATACAGACCTCTGGTTTTCTGCTGCTGAGTGTTTAGTAGTTATGGGTAACGCGGCTGCATCATCCAGAGCTGGTCGCCAGGTGAAAGTGATGAAGATAGACGGGGAGGTTCTCAAATTCAAGGCTCCTGTAACCGTAGAGCAAATTCTCCAAGATTACCCAAATCATGTCGTATTACAATCTGACGCCGTTCGTCATGTGGGTATACGAGCCAAGCCTCTGGAGGGATCCACGCAACTTATGCCTAAGCAGCTGTATTTTCTGCTCGACATACCCAAAATTGATGCTTTTCGTGCCCCTGGGAGGGTTCGATCCGGGATCAGCATGAGCGCACAGTCGCGGCTGGAAGCCATGCTTTTGGCCCGGAGGTCTAGCTCCGATATCACAGGCGTTATTTCTTCATCGCCTTGTGCATCTTCTGGTAATTCGTCGCCCATGAAAGGGGAAGATGGGTCGATTAGGGTTAAAGTCAGGCTGACGAAAGCCCAATTAGCTCGACTGACGCAGGAAAGCGGTAACAGTAAGGAAACTGCGGCAAAGATTCTGGACCTCTGCCTTGACGACGCAGAGCCCAAAAAGAGTGAGCCTTGTAGCCCGAATTTGATAGAAAACCAGGGATTTGAAAAGCCCCGTCGATCCTGCACGAAATCTGGGGTAAGCCATCGTGCTTTTATCTTGTTTAGTTTACGTTTCATTCCTGCTGTCAAAATTTCAATTTTGGTTGGTTTTTGGCTGAGTTTTCTTTAAATTTTCCTGTGCAGAAAAGTCGTGTGAGATTTCATTCTGATGTTCAAAGCGCGGAAGTTTACTGAACGATGAGGAACTGACACAGCCAAAATCTACTGCAACTGTACTGCCCTTAGAGAGCTTAGTTTGGAGGAATTGCCCGTGCAACTGAATTTTGTATAGTCTGGTTGTATATAACTCCTTTAACTCAGTTGAAAGCATAAGATTCTTATTACAGTTTGGGTACACACCCAGTTTATTCAGATGTCTGTGGTTGTAAGGAGTCATGTCGATGGATTGAATATAATAATAATGTATTTTATTTGACAAGACATGTCGTTTGATAGTATTCTCTACAGTCTCACTGAGGTTCCATTTCATTTAATACTTTTCGATTTTGTTTCAGAGGGAAGTTAATGGTGTTCATTTTATCTTTCACTAAGTTTAAGGTCTAGGATTTATTATTAGGAAAAAACTCAATTTTTGCATTATTTAAAATTATATGGGAGAGGTTTTATTTAAAATATAAAAATCGTTAAAAGATTGTAAATGAATTGATTGGATACAATTGATAAGAGTGATACACTTCTTGATTATACTATCCACTAAGGTTTCAATATTTTAGAGATGTAATAAACAAAAGGAAAAGACTAGGATTGTATCTCATATGAATTTGTTGAAATAGATATCCCTCAATTTTTGACTCTAAACTAAAAGAAGTGGATCATTTGTGGAACTCAAGCTCATGTTCAAAATGGATAAATACATTTTTTATATAAATTTTGAGAAAATACCAGTTAAATAAGTATTAATAATAATTATTAGGAATATGTTGGGATTAATAAAGATATGAAATAAATGAGGAATTTTAATAAATAAAGCATAGTATTTAGTTCTTTATTTATATAGAATCTTATTTTGTTAAATGTTCTAAATCGATTTCTTATTGTAATACAAAATTAAGACATGTAAGTTGAGAACATTAGAATCAATAACATTATATATTTCTACCCAAATCACTTTTGCAAATACATATCTTGTCTACACAACTATATTATTGGTCATGTAATTGTTGAATTGGTAATTCTACATGAATCAAATTTGTGATAATCATAAGTCTCGGGAAACATTCACCTCTTTTTAAACTTACATAAAAATGTTTGTATTTGTTTGGAGTTTACAAATGATAGGAATAATATCTCTCTTGTGTTAACATGTAACAATATCCAGTCAATGATTTTGATCAAAGATCAAAGATGATGATTAGTCCTAAGACATGCCTAGGATGTGATGTATTCCAATACTCTATAGATTATGTTGCAAATGATAAGTTTTCATTCTACGTGTAAGTCCCATACTATTGTTATCAATATTTTTACTACACACATTATATCAAGTTATTATAATCATGTTATATATTAGTCATTCTGATGAAACTTTATAAGTATGAGATTACATGACGTTTTACTTTATATATTATTTCTTATCATACATTCATAGATGTTTTAAGACATTTTTTTTATGATGCTATGTGATGAATCTTATTATGTGTCATTTTATCATTGTTAATTATTTATAAACTTATTGAAATGTGTTTGCATTACATGTATTATTTATTTCATGGATTTGAGAATCTATTTAATGATGTGGTTTAAGAGTTGTATATATTGTAGTAGATTTAATGCATATTTAGAATGCTAGAGATATGTGCATTGTGTGTGAGAGGATTAATCTTTGGATTTAATCATCATTACATCAACTAGTATTTTTAGATATCATTTGATGTCTTCAATGAGTGTACATGATACAAGTGTAAGCTACATACAATTAATTCAAATAATAGTAATATTGATGTTTATTCACCATCTTAATCAATTTGTGGAATGCTTACAATGATTCTATGTACATACTAAGTATTAACATAGTATCTAAATATTATGAGACCATAAACACCTTTATGAATAATTCATAAATATTATTGTGTATGTCTATGATTTAATTTATGCAACCTAAATATGCTCCAAGTATAATAAAATAATTTATATTCATATATCCATCTATTTGAATGAAAAAATAAATTTGAAAGTGCTTGCATGGATTATTGTGAAGATGACATCTTTTATGTATTGCAAAAAGGTAAATATTTATTGTTTTGGTGAAATTTGACTCGTGGGGTGATATGGACATATATAGGATCTCATAGAAGTTCATAGAAGGCCTGAAATGGTCATCTTGACATGAATAATCACCTAAATTTAATTTGGAAATAATTATTTTAATTGGAAGATAATATTAAAGTCTATTTGAGAAGTCACATGGCATTTAAGAGTTGTCTCCCTCATTTGACATTTAATTTAAATTTACATTTTGAATTTAGAGTGAAGTTCGAATTTTAACTTGAGTCAATGATATTTTGATGAAAGAGAAATATCTTGAGGTCTATTTCATTTAATACTTTTTACTTCATTTTAGAGGAAAGTTAATGGTGTTTATCTTCTCTTTCACGATATTTTAATTACATCAAATAAAACTCAAAATGCATCTTGAAAAGTTCAAACTTAAAATTCAAAGGGAAGTTGACGGTGTTCATCTTCTCTTTCACTGTGTTTTAATTACATCAAAAGAAATTCAAATGCATCTTGAAAATTTCAAACTTAAAATTCAAATACATAAAGTTAAAGGTCTGGGATATATTATTAGGAAAACAAGTCAATTTTTGCATTAAACACTAAAATTATATGGGAGAGGTTTTATTTAAAATATAAAGTCATTAAGGGGTTGTAATCGAATTGAGTAGATACAATTGATGAGGGTGATACACTTCTAGATTATACCATCCACTAAGGTTTAAATTCTTTAGAGATGTAATAAACAAAAGGACAAGACTAGGATTGTGTCTTATATGAATATGTTGAAATAGATACCCCTCAATCCTTGACTCTAAACTAAAAGAAATTGATCATTTGTGGAACTTAAGCTCATGCTCTCAATATCAACAAATTGATAAATATATTTTAATATAAATTTTGAGAAAATACTTAAAAATAAAGTATTAATAAAGATATGAAATAAACGAGGTACCGTCTTCCTTAAGGAGTCTTCGGTACCTTCTGGGTCAATCTAACTAGTTATAAATTACACCACTCTGGGTCGTTACTGGTACCCCCTGCTATACAGACCTCTGGTTTTCTGCTTCTGAGTGTTCAGTAGTTATGGGTAACGCGGCTGCATCATCCGGAGCAGGTCGCCAGGTTAAAGTGATGAAGATAGATGGTGAGGTTCTCAAATTCAAGACTCCTGTAACAGTAGAACAAATTCTCCAAGATTACCCAAATCATGTCATATTGTACTCTGACGCCGTTCGTCATGTGGGCATACGAGCCAAGCCTCTGGAGGGATCCACGCAACTTATGCCTAACCAGCTCTATTTTCTGCTCGAGATGCCCAAAATTGAAGGTTTTCGTGCCCCTGGGAGGGTTCGATCCGGGATCAACATGAGCGCCCAGTCGCGGTTGGAAGCCATGCTTTTGTCTCGGAGGTCTAGCTCCGATATCACTGGCGTTATTTCTTCTCCTTGCGCATCTTCTGGTAATTCGTCACCGATGAAAGGGGAAGACGGGTCCATTAGGGTTAAAGTCAGGCTGAGCAAAGCCCAACTGGCTCGACTGACGCTGGAAAGCGATAATAGCAAGGAAACTGCGGCAAAGATTCTGGACCTCTGCTTTGACGACGCAGAGCACAAAAAGAGTGACCCTTGTAGCCCGAATTTGATAGAAAACGAGGGCTTTGAAAAGCCCCGCCGATCCTGCACAAAGTCTGTGGTAATCCATCGCGCGTTTATCTTTGTTTAGTTTAATTTTCATTCCTGCTGTCAAATTTTCAATTTTGATGGGTTTTTGGCTGAGTTTTCTTTAAATTTTCCTGTGCAGAAAAACCGTGTGAGATTTCATTCTGATGTTCACAACGCGAAAGTTTACTGAACAATGAGGAACTGAGACAGCCAAAATCTACTAAAACTGTACTGCCCTTAGAGAGCATAGTTTGGAGGAATTGCCAGTGCAACTGAATCTTGTATAGTCTGGTTGTATAGAAATGCTTTAACTCAGTTGAAAGCATAGGATTCTTATTACAGTTTGGGTACACACCCAGTTTCTTCGGATGTACGTGGTTGTAATGAGTCGTTTAATGGATTGAATAGAATAATACTGTATTTTATTTGACAAGACATGTCGTCTGATAGTATTTTCTACAATCTCACTGTGGTTCATTTATACTTTCCTATTTTTGTTTCAGAGGCAAAGTTAATGGTGTTTATCTTCTCTTTGTAAAATTTCAAATTCAAAATTCGAATTAAAATTAAAATTGATAAAGTTAAAATTAAAGGTCCACTTCATGTTTGAAAATAAAGATCTATTGTAGAGATTTAAAAAAAAAAAAAAAAAAAAGTCACTCTTTGTACAAAAATTAAAACTATACGGGAAAGGTTTTATTTAAAAGGTAAAAATCGTTAAAGGGTTGTAGTCTAATTGATTGGACACAATTGATGAGGGCGATACATCCTTTGATTACTCCATTCACCAAGGTTTAAATTCTTTAGAGATGTAATAAACAAAAGAACAAAGTTATGATTGAGTCTTAGGTAAATTTGTTGAAATAGAATACCCTCAATTCTCGACTCTAAACAAAAAAAAAATGATTATTTGTGGAGATTAAGTTCATGGTCTCAATATCAACAAAATGGATAAGTATATTTTTATATAAACTTTGAGAAAAGATTAGTTAAATAAGTGTTAATAAATAATTTTTAGAAATATGAGGCGATTAATAAAGATATATAATAAATGCGGAGAATTTTAATAAATAAGGCAAGGTATTTAGTCCTTCATTTTATATATGTTTTTATTTTGTTAAGTATTTTAAGTTTACTTGTTCTTGCAATAGAAAATTAGGACATGTAAATTGAGGACACTAGAATTTATAACATTAAAGTATTTCTACCCGAATCACTTTCACAAATACATATCTTCCATACACAACTATATAATTGATTGTGTGATTGTTGAATCAATCCTTCTACATTAATTAAATTTGTGGTAGTCTCAAGTCTCGGGAACCATTCACCTCTTTCAACATAAAAATAATTTTTATTTCTAAATGCATTTGTTTGGATTATCAAAATTAAATTTGAAAGTTCTTGGGTGGACTAGTATGAAGATGACATCTTTTATCTATCTGAAGAAGGTAATTTTTTATTGTTTTGGTGAAATTTAACTTTTGGGTTGATATGGGCATGTATGAAATCTCATAAAAGTCCATAGAAGGCCTTAAATGGTCATCTAGACATGGATAGTCACCAAAATTTTATTTGGAAATAATTATTTTAATTGGAAGATAATATTGAAGTCTATGTGAAGTCACAAGCCGTGTAGGAGTTTGTCCCCCTCATTTGACATTTAATTTAAATTTACATTTTGAATTTGGATTGGAGTTTAAATTTCAACTTGCATCAAGGATGTTTTGGTGGAAGAGAAATGTTTCGGATTTACTAAATATTATTAAAATTAATCTCATCCTCTCATCTTGAAAGTGTTTTATGGACTTGATAATTCATCTTGAAAAGAATGAATACATGTCGACTAATTATTGATGAGTATTAATGGACTAGAGTTGAGTTTACTTATCTAAGGAGATTGCTACAAGAGTGGGATTTGCTAATTAAATAATGAAAGAAGAAATACCCAAGTTTCTCATAAATGAATAAAGTAAAGGGGACCTAATTAATTAATCAAGATGAATTAATTAATTAGGTGAATAACACATTACTCTAACACCCTCTTAATATGAACTTAGGGAGAAGCTAAAAACTTAGGAGAAAAGAAATGAGAATGCATAAAATGAGTCTCGATAACTAGGCTAGATGAGCTATCCATGTCCAAACAAAAGATCTCTCAAAACTAGAGAAAAAGAGAAAAACCTTGTTGGAAAAAGCTCCTCTTCAAAAAAAAGATATAAAAAAGCATGTACAAAAAATGAAGGCCGGCCCCATGAAGACCTCCCAAGGACAACTTCCTTCACCCCAAACATCAATCACAATTGAAGATAATGGGGTGATTCCAAAGGTTTCATGAAGATGCATACAAATTTCTCATTTATAGGAATGTATTCCATGACGAGTGAACCATCCTGCATCAATGATCAAATGTAGTGCATGTGGATCGAGCAATGTGTTTTGTCCTTTGACGCTTCACTGAGTTTCATGAAATGTGAATGACACTCTGATTGTCACACCAAAGAAAAGTGGGACTATTAGGAGGAAAACCAAACTCATTCATCAATTGACAAAGCCATATAACCTCCTAGCCGGCTAAAATTGTTTCTTGGTACTCAACCTTTGTGGATGATAAAGCAACAAAAGATTCATTTTTTCAAGACCATAAATAGGACTAGAACCAAGAAAAAAAAACAAAACCAAAAGTAGACTTTTTATCATTGACATCACCAACCCAATCTAAGTCAACACAACCAATAATTTGAGAAAATCCTATTATATAATGAATGCCATAATGTGAGGTGCCCTAAATATATCGCAAAATATGTTTGGTAGATTGTCAATAGATCTCATGTGGATCATGTGAGAACCGAGAGACAAGACCAACTACAAAAGAAAATCGGGATGAGAATGTGTTAGGTACAAAAAACTACCAACCAATTTCCCGTATAATGTAGCATCTACTGAAGTAGTAGTACAATTGGAAGATAAAACAACACCTAACTGAAATGGTGTGGGAGTAGGCTTGCAATCAAGCATACAAAATATCTGAAGCATATCAAGAGCATACTTCTATTGGAATATGGAAATCCCATTTGAAGATTGAATAACCTGTAGACCAATAAAATTTTGCATGTGTTGACATTGGTGTCAATGGAGTGGTAGTGTGGAAAGGTTGTTGAGGGTTGCATATGATGCAATAAAAGTGACGATCAAAATTCTTTTGAAGTGTTAGGCATAATGATGAATGTCATGTGAGCATGTTATACACAATTGTACACTACATCTCCTATTTCTCATGAATAGGTGAGTGTTGATATGTCTCTTCATGTTGATGAAGAGAGTTCTAATTACTGTATTGTGAATACTATATTCACAGTCCCTTGATTTAAAGCATTACATAAGATATAAAATAACTTTCATGAATGGTTTTCATGCAGTGAATGGCTCAAGAAGTTGTACTAAAGAGGCTCAAAAGAATTTTTTACATTCCTCTGCAATTGAAGATATAGCCTTGTGGTTTGGAAGTTGGACAGATATAGGTGTGAAGTATGTTCTTGTTTTCAAAGCATATAAGCTAACATAGAATTTTCTAAAGCCATCTGAGTGAAGACTTTGGTGTTGCAGCCATGAAGGATCAGAGGAATGCTCCACATTTCTTCACATTTGAATATATGATCTTGTGGTTTGGAGGCCAAGTTCAAATCATATGTATCTTCTCTCATTTAAAGTTTTAGGTATTGAGGAATACCACAATTCTGGTTTTCAATGATCTATCACAAGACTATGTTTCCTAGGTTTGTGAGTGATGTTGGGTTTAGCATCTTTTTTTTTGCACCAGCATAGTGTAGCATGAAGTGGTAAAAGGCTTGTGTATAAGATTTTTTTTTAATATCATATCATTCTTGTAATGTGATTTACATGATTTTATATGGTCTCTTCGGTACCACTTTTCATCTCAACTTAATACATGAAAGGTTAAATATTTGTTGGGCTAACTTGGAATGTTGAGATGTTTGTGCCAACATGGAGGTGTGTGCTAAGGTAAAATAGGTCTTGATTATATTATAGCTTTTATTGCATTTGATTTTCAGTTACCATGGATTTTTTGAAGTTGAATTATTGTGGTTTTTGCATGTTCAAAATTTAAATGTTTCATCTTGGCCAAGGGTGATCCCACAAAGCTGGTTTACAATTTCTGGGAGATGCAAATTTCTGTTGAAATCACATATTTTTAGAAAATATAATGATTCAAGCCTTAAAAAGTTCCATTTTAAGGATTCCAATTGAAGAGGGTTTTATCAAACCACCTTAGATAAACCCCCTTGGATAGAAACCCGCTAGTTTTAAACCATACCTATAACGGAGTCTCCTTTACACCTATCAAGATGCTAAAAAAATATCATTTTTGATTTACCTTTTGGGGGATCAAATGAATTCATTTAAAATTTATTTCAAATTATTATGGTAGTCTTCAAAATTATCTATCCAACAAATATAATTTTAATATGTTTTAGTTTTATTATGTATTTGTTATTTTAGTTTTATTAAACATTGGTTTTTCACTGAAAATTAAGCTCTTTGTTCTGCATATGTAGAAAAATAGCAGATTCTCAAAATTAAATTTTGAAAAATATTTCTAGGTTGAGTATTGATGTCCTTGATCCATTAATTATGTTTTGAATTTCGATACATACAAAAGAAGTTATGTTGTATATGGTTAACCTATGTCTGAATTGTAATTGGTTTGAATTCAAAACTTGATTAAGGAAAAATATTAAATAAAAAAACTATGAAACCAAATGAATTGGTTAGACATCGTAGTTACAAATCTAAACTTCAAAAGAAAATAAAAAATTTATCCTTCATACATAAAAAGTTATGTTGTATACGGTGAGCGTCACTCCTTAAAAATGTTGTTTTAAAAAAAAGGCTATTTTTCGAAGGAGATGGAAAAAGAAGTGCAATCTGATTCCAAATGTTTTGAAAAAAATATATTTATAATCTATGTACAAAACTTTACAAATCACTAGTTTGGATCATCTTCAAATTCCTCACGGTTTAGCCGCTATAGGAGCCCAAAAGTGAAAATTTAGTTAAAAAAAGTCAGTTCAGTGTCTAGTTTGCCCAAAAATTGTAAATCAGTATTGTGGGATCACCCCCAACATGGAGAATTTTTTTGAAGCTTTTGGAGTATATAAATTGAATATTGAGTTTTTTACAAACTGTGCACATGGTGAGTGAATATAATGTGCAAATATGTATGTGTGAGTACACATGTGTGAGGAAGTGTGTTGAAAATAGTGAACTAGAGGTAGTAGAGGTGTTGAAGATATATGTTATTGTGAAGAATGTTGTGATGATTGATTAGTGGATATTTTCAAGTATGTTGTACTATGATTGTAGACTCTTTTTGTAAGTGTTGTAATTTGTAGGGAGTTGTAGACTTCATTTGGTTAAATCCATAAAACTATGTTTTAGGGAGTTGTAACTTCCTTTAGGTTGTAGCCAATAAAACCTATTGTAAATCTTGTTTTATTTGTGAGGTTGGATTTGGATAGTAGCTCCAAGCAACTTGTTCATCATGGTTTCTCTCTTGTAGGGTTTTCCATGTAAATTTGGTTTTATGGTTGTGTTCTTGTCCCTTTGAATTACATTTTTTGCTTTATCTATTTAAGGTAGTAAGAGATTTTGATTGATAAATTTGTAGGAAATATTGATTCACCCCCTCTCAGTATATCATTTTTTTCTAACAATTGGTATCAGAGCCGAGTTTCTTGGTTTAGTCTAATAGTTAAATGTAGATCTTGGAATAGAAGACATGACTCAAAAAGAGTCCTCTTCTAAAGCTCCAATATTTTATGGAAGCAACTATGCCTTCTAGAGTGTGAGAATGAAATCCTATCTCACCTCACTAAGGTATGATGCCTAGATATCGATAATGGATGATTATATTGATCTTTCTCATCCTATTATAGATGCTAATGCAAAGAAGGCCCATGAGAACAATGAAAAATCAAATAATGTGATCTTGAGTGGTATAACAAATTCTAAGTTTGTAAGATTAGTGTAGTGCAAGACAACCAAGGAGACATCCAAATAAAATCAAAAATATTTATGAAGGAAGGGCATGTGCAGGATCATCATGGAAGAAACATGTTGGAATAATGGATGTTGAGTCATCAAATGAAGCCGCACACACTTCAAAGGACCTGCCAAGAAGAAATTCAACCACACAAAAACTGCTGCAACTCAGGGCATGCAAATAGAGATTATCTGATTGATATCTAGAATATTTTACAAAGAGTACATATGCCTGATTATATAGGCAAGTGCTAAACCTAGAATGCAAAGGATGTTGCCAATTGTTCAAATCACACTTCATGTGACAAAAAGAAACCCTAACCAACTACCTAGGGAATGATAATAAGATGGAGATAATTTCTAGAAAAGACAACTCATCTTCTAGAAGGGAGTCTTATCTCAACAAATTTATTAAATGATTAAAAGTAACCTAGGACTAATATTATTAATTGATACCTAAGTTAACTTATGCTAGTGTAATAATTAGTTAATTAATTACACTAGCACACCCCATAAGTTCAACTTAGGGAGGAAATGAAAATCCAATGATTATGCATGACGATGATGGGTCCCGACTGATGGCCATATTAGGTAACCATGTACAAAAGATGAAAATTCAACTATCTCCCACAAATGGAGAAAACGGGAAAACCCAGTGGGAAGAAAACCCCTCTACGAAAGAGGAGATGAAATGCAAAAAGGTGATGATTGGAGGACTCAACATTATCCCCCCAAGGACAACAATCATCACATGGATACAATATAATCAATGGCCCCCCATAGGAGGAAAATAGAGAGACTATATAGCCCCCACAAAACATGTGATCACCTGCAAGAATGGTAAGTGTATGTAGACAAAACATGATCCAATGTCGATAAACAACTTGTCTCCCTTTCAGAAGAAACAAAACCAAGTGCAAGTGGAGAGATGCTTCCCATTCTGAATAGGAATTGAAAGAAGGAAGGATGAATATGGATGCTGATGATGTCTCTGAAAGATGCTCATGTGTCTCCTTGCTTGATGAAGATGCCACAACCCACTCAGGTACATACCCAGCCAATGAAGAAGGTGACAAATCAGGATGATGCAGAAACTGATGCTGAACATGATCCAAAGACTACATTGTGATGTTCCTTCCATCGAAGGAATAGATGGAGACTTGATTGCCCCCCATAATGAAGTGTCCTCAAAACCACTAAAAGAAGACTAAAACCAATCCAATGGTAGATGCTGAAGAAACTCCGATGAAGATGGAGGAAGTCTCATATATGAAATCTTTGAAGAGACACCAAGTGCCCCCAAGATAGTCTCAGGATTCCCAATTAAGGTTGAGACAATGAAATGTGGAGACTCAAGGGAACTCTCCAAAGTAGGATCTGAATAGAGGAGTAATATCCCCTCAAGAATGTCATCCAAACCTGTAGAAATAGCCAAGTCAACAATCCTTGAAACATAGCCATCCTATGATGTCAAGTCTAGAAAATAGAATGTGTCCTGATGAATGATGATGATGGAAGCCTCAATCAATGAATCTAGACAAGGAATCACTGAATGTGGAGGGATGCCAATTGTCTTTGATGGAGAAGAAGAATCATCTGAAGCAACCTTGCCAACCTCTTCAGAAGATCCAAGGCATTCCAAACAAACAACCTCTTGCATAGTAGTATCATCATGGGGTGCCTGATCTAAAACCTGATCATCAAGGAAGGGTGGAGTATCTGAATCTCCATATATCTCCCAAATCTTAGTCCAAAGGATGTGAGGACAATCACAATGATCAATAAAACTCAAAACATCACAATCAACTTGCATTGAAATGATCTCTAAGACTGTATATTTGTTGCAACTCCAAGCAAACTCATGAATACCTTCACTCGGATGGGGAACTATACCATACATATGTGGTAATAAATCAAGTGATTGGAGATGGTGTAGGATCCCATCCCACCATTGTTTATAGTTACCCTCATGCAACATAATCAAAGAAGGATAATATGCAAGACCCATAATGTACAAGAAAAATTCTCCAAAATATAAAGACAATGACCTTCAATAGAAAATAGAAACTTCCAAAGCTGATATGCAACTGAAGTGATGCCACCCAGATCAAAATACCTTTTCCCAAGCTTCATGATATCCAAGTTTAGAAAAAATGCACCAAATTGAACAAAACCAATGCAAGAGTTCCTGGAGTTGAAACTTATCAAAGTAACTAGACTGATGAAAAGAGCTCTGAATTACCTTCCTGATGCCACTGGAATCACTGAATTTTGATCAACGGTTGCACAAATATGAGCCTTTATGTCCAAACTAGGGTTTTGACTTTAGTTGATTCTAGATTGTTCTGATAGAGAAATTCTGCAAAAAATATTGCACCACTAGAAAGTAGGTTGAATCCTCTTTCTAACGATATCTTGTTTGTCGAATTTCGACACCATGGCGTGAATATATGGTGATTTGAAAAAATCTACCCTATTAGGGCTTGTAGGCTAAACAGGTGCAAAAAATAAGCACCTGGGCTTTAAAAAATTTTGGCCCTCGGTCATTGATATGACTGTAGGGATAGCAGGCACAAAAAAAATGGCACCACCCTGATGGTGGTGGCGGGGCGGCTGGAGGGCGGTGAACTGTCAGTCCTGGATGGCACCGCTCGGATAGAGCGGAGCCCATGGTCTCCGATGGAACTGGTGGCAGAGGCTTCAATCGGCCAGAGAAGACGGATGGAGACTAGCCGGAAGGAGGCCGGTGGGAGACTGACGGACGGGAGCCGGTAGTGAGGGTTGCTGGCAATAGAGAACAATATCGATAGATGGGTACAAGAGACTGGTGATGTGATAGGCCTGACCAGAGGAAGTACCTTCCCTGCAAAAAGGAATCAATGCGGCCGACCAAATAAATCTGTAAACTTTTAAAACAAATGACCCCACAAATATATTTTTTTGAATAATGCTAAAATAGCAATTCAAAAAAAAGAATGCCGATAGAAAACTATAGTCCACGGAAATAAATATATAACCTCTATATGCCGACTGTAATTTTATTGCAGGTCGCTCGAATTTTTAAATTTTTGCCAGAACTATATAAAAATATGCCCGTTTTTTGAAATAAAAATTGCCCGCGGATCTAAATTTTTTTTTGCCTTAGAGGACAATTGCAAGGGATGATTTTTTTTCGTGCAAATTGTATAGATCGTACTGTTGATTTTGCAAACCCTAGATATACCTCAAATGGCTCTCAGATGAAATATGTCCAAATTGGACAAATGGGTAGGTGATCTATAGGTTTTGAGGCCTTCTGAGTGCAATGGAGAGGTCAGATAGAGCCTAATCTGCACTAGAAAATAGCTTGGTCCCTGAGTAAAACCCTCAAGCCTGCAAAAATCTCTGTAGCCCAACTTTCTTGATACTGGGATGAACCTTCAATGGAATGGCTCTGATACCATGTTGGAAAAATGCATGTTGAATCATCCAATGAAGCTGCACACACTTCAAAGGACCCACCAAGAAGAAATTCAACCACACAGAAAGTGTTGCAACTCAGGGCATGCAAATAGAGATTATTTGATTGATATCTAGAATACTTTACAAAGAGTACATATGCCTAATTATATAGGAAAGTGATAAACCTAGAATGCAAAGGATGTTGCCAAGTTTTCAAATCACTTCATGTGACAACAAGAAACCTTAACCAACTACCTAGGGAATGATAACAAGATGGAGATAAGTTCTAGAAAAGACAACTCATCTTCTAGAAGGGAATCTTATCTCAACAAATTTATTAAATGATGAAAAGTAACCTAGGACTAATATGATTAATTGATACCTAAGTTAACTTATGATAGTGTAATAATTAGCTAATTAATTACACTAACAAAACAGGCTTTTAAGTGGCAATAAAATTCAGAAAAAATCAGAGTTAGGCAACTTGACGTAAAAATTTGAACATGTTAACTATATTATTTAAAAAATATGTAAGAATAGAATCTGTTGCAAATTGAATGTAGTTTCTAAACTACTAGGTTTATTTTTACTTTTACAAAATCTATCTGGTGAAAATTTGAAATTTCAATGCAGTAGTACTTAAATTTCAGGGAAAAAATAAGAAGTAGGTGTCTGTCTGACCACCCTAACCATAATAAAATGATAATATTTTTTTATTAGATTTTATATATAAGTATAAGACTCATGTCATGATGTGATGCATATTTGTTTGTAATTTTTTTCCAGGTAAATAATTAATTATGATTTTTGTACTACAACTTTTAAAAAATATAAAAACTCGTACGTCTAATCACCTTAACTTGGTCAAAACTTCATGAAATTCAATTTTTTTTTTAATCCTATAGTATGTGAAACATATACTGTGACACATGTTTCATATTCAAAAAATGTGATACCCTTTGAAAGCTATAGATGTTTTTCAATCAACCTATCAATTAGGACTTTATTCCTAATACAAATAGAAAATGAATAATAATGATTTATTAAACTCAAAGTAGAAAATAATTTATATTCATGGAAAGATAAGAATATCCTTTAAATACCTTTCTTGTGTTATCAATTTTGGGTAAAAAAAAGGTCGTCAGCCACGTGGGCCATCATATCACTTACATATCACCACTTTTTGGCCCATCATGATTCTGCACATACTCGAAAATGACAATGTAAAGCAAGAGAAATTAAAATCCTATAGAAAAATGTTTGAGAATATAAGCAAGAGAAATTAAAATCCTATTTTCTTTGGATAGATGAAGCAATCAATGGAATGAGAGGACTAGGTGAAGAAATAACTGATTTAGTGGTTGTGAAGAAAGTTATGAGAACTCTTCCTCACCAATTTGTTTCAAAGGTGTCAGCCATTGAAGAATTTAAAGATATGATAAAAATCACCATGGAAGATCTATTTTGATATCTCATTGCTAATGAGATGAAAAATGAAGTGAACAAGGTACACAAAAGAGAAGATGCTTTCAAATCAATGAAGAAAGAAGGAATGCCTAGTTCACATAGTGAATTTGAGGAAGAAGAAGCAAACTTTGTGAGAAAGATGAAGAAAGGATCAAGCAAGTAAAAAGGTAAAATAGCTTTCAAATATTTTAAATATGGAAGAATTGGTCCTTATACATCTAAATGTCCTTTTGGGGAAATGAAAAAAAAAACAAGGGTTTCAAAAGGAATAAATTCAAGAGGAACTTTCTTTCTAGAGAAGACTACAACTCCTCATAGGAAGTAGATCACTACTCATTAGATGATGATGGAGGAGAATCCCTTTTAATAACTATGATGATCTCTGATGGTTCAAACAAGACTATGGATGAAAAAGAAGGTGAAGTTGATTTTGAAGGTGAACTTATTTATGCTCTTGAAGACCTAGAATGTGCAAGGAAAGAGAATAGAGAACAAATATTTCTAATTGAAGCTAAGAAAAATGAATGCACAAATATTGAGAAAGGAATCTTATTACTCAAAAAGGAATTGGAGAAAGCAAAGTATAGAAATTTGAAAGAAGCAGATCACATTCTAATTAGACCTCAAGGAAGATATTTCCAAGGAAGAAGTGTCTCCAAAAAATAGGTTCAATCATGCATTTTTTGGTTATTGTTTCATCTACAATAAGTATGATCATAAGCTTATACATTGAAAATATGAAATGAATAAAATAAAATTTGTAAGTAGAAATTATTTAGCTTCACTAGTGGATGTCAATGTGATATGCCAAATCTACAAAAATGTTGAACAAATAACAAAATATAAGGTAGATTTTATCAAGCAAGTCAAGGAAAATGACACAAACAATGAGGTTGGAAACTCAATGGTTGTCCAAACAACATTTCATGATTAAGGGTAAATAAATATTTGGGTAATAGATATTGTGGATGTTCAAGTCACATGATATGAAACAGAAGAAAATCCATCAATCTTGTTAAGTTGAATGGAAAATCAGACAAGTTTGGAGACAATTCATCTACAAATATTTGAGGAAAGGGCACAATAAATATTGATGGAAAGATTTTCTTTATGTTGAACATCTCAAGAACAATATTCTTAGTGTAAGTTAGATGTCCAACAAAGGATACAATATTGTATTTCATAATCAAGGGTGTGAAATTAGAAGAGAAAACTCTGGTAATTTATTGCTAGAAGGATATAGGAAAAAAAACTTATACAACCTAAAGGGTGTTAATGGAAGAAGTTATATTCTAGGATAGACAAAAAATGATTGCTGTGGCACAAGAGGATGGGAATTTTTTTTGATAACCTTGGGAAGATTAGCTTCATGCGAGTAGTAAGAGATATGAAAAATATTATCAAGTCTGCAAGAACCTTGTGTAAAGAATTCCAGATTGGAAAGAAGACAAGGATAAGATTCAAGACCAAGGAGTATTCTTTTACAAAGCCACCATAACTGATTCATACTGACTTGTACAAAACTACCAAGACAAAGATTCTCGAAGGTGATTTTAGAATCAAGGAACATTGAGAGGGGGGATGAATCAGTGTTTTATAAAAATATAACTTTATTAATATGATATTTAATCCACTTATAGCATTGAAGCAAAAAAAAGATGCAAGAACACAAGACAAGTAACTAAAACACCATAACACAAGGATTTTTATGTGGAAACCTTGTTAGAGTAAAAACCACGATGGAGGTCAATCCAAAATCTGAGTATAATTAGTAAAAGTGTTTACAAAAGGAATGCACATGCATTTAGGCACACTGCCTAGAGCTCACTACTCAAATACAAAAGGATTTCTTCCCAAAATAAGACTCATTGTCTTACAGTTATATCCAAAAGTCAACTAGAGTAGATGAACAATGAAATAGAATTTGCTAATGCCTGATTATATTTAGGGTTAAGCACATTATTTGTATTCTTCATATTTTGTCTGGTTTTGCTCTTGAAACTCTGTTTGCTTTAATTCACATCACCAATCTTTGTTCTACTCAAATGAAACTGCACACAATCAATCTATATTCATTCTAAATCCTGCATTACATCTCAACATATATCAAAATGATATGAACAATCGATTATATATATCCACCACTAGAGATAAGAACAATTGTATGTCGACTTTAACAAAATATAAAGCGTGCACAAACCGTCAGCTTAATCCATAGACAATTATTAATGTGAATCAACCAATATTGGCCAAAAAATAGTAAGGAACCAAAATAAAATGTCTCAAACATGAAACACCTTAAAAAATTATGTCTCGAAGATCCATAACACTCTATACATATCTAGTCAGCCTTTTTGTATTGTTAGACTAAAAATCAATACATCTGATCTTCTAACTCGCGCACCAATCAATGAGAACCCTGATGATTCAAGGATAAGATAGTACATACATCAGATGAATTCCCTAAGATCCACAACACAAAATGATAATAGGAAATTACATATGAGTCAATTTACACAATTCTATCGGATACCCTATTTTAGCTTTGACAAATAATACATTTCTTCAATTTGACTTTCCGTATAAGAAATTATTGAGATGTGGATGGGATTACTGACTAGGGTTTCCATCAATGAAAACACCAAATGACTTGTGTAATTTTTCTTTCCAACAATCTCCTCCTTTGGCATTGATGGCAACACTTAGTGAAAAATGACTATGTCAGAACCAATACGAATATGAATACACTACAATCCACAAAACTTCCAAAAATATTTTTATCCACAACTCCCCCTAAGATGAATATGACATTTTTCACTGTTCCACACTCCCGCTAAGATGAATATGAAAGTTTTCACTATCCCACACTCCCCTTTTTACATCAATGGAAAAGACGGGAATCTGCATACCAAAAATCATACATAACTCTATATGTACAAATGTGCTTTACTAACTTACATGAACTTGAATATGTCTGCAAAAATTTTCTTCAACAGGCTTAAACTAATGTCCCAACCCTTTTTGAGACTCTCCAAAATAATCATGTGAGCACAAAATAGGTAGGACTGCATCTTTGTTGACTCAAGATTTGTCAGATCACTGACAACCATAACATCCTGTGCTTCCTTTAATGCGCTAAGCATTGTCTCCATTTTAGGACCAGTTAGTCCTTTGATTTCACATACCCTTTCAAAAATTATATCTCTTTCATGCTTCAAACTTTTAATTTTTTCAAGTAGGGATATGACTTTACCTTCATGCTTACTCACATAAACGGCTAGAGGATCAAAGGTTTGAGAAATATCTGCTAAGTGTTTCTCATATTCCTTAATTTTCTTCTCAGTGACCTCAGTGAATTTTGACAAAGATAAGCATGACTTTTAGATATTTCCACCCTTAGATAATGCACCTTGAATATTCTTTTCATAGGTAGCTAATAAGGATTTATCATTAGAAATCATATACTTCAATCTACTAAACCTATTTGCATCAAATTATTTTTGGACCTTATCCTCAGCTGACTTTTCAAGAGACTCAAAGTGAGTACTTATAGAGTTGATAAGTTTCTTCAGCTGACCTGAGGGAGAATCAGATGAATCCTTGAAATTTTTGGGCATGATCTTCTCCAAGATACCTGATGCAAGACTTTGCAGTTCACTATCCTCAATGTGAGATTTCAATAACTCCTCCCTTGCCTTGCTCTGAGCAAATGATGCCACCTTCATCTTCTGAATAGGAGATAGAGTGGCCAAGTTGATAAGACCTTCAACCAATTCAAGGTCAAACTCCTCTTGTTCTTCTAAAAAAATATTTACTGCCTTCGCAGTGTCTCTTGCTTCCACAGTAACTTCCTTTACCTTAGCCTTCTTTTCTTCAATCTCAGATTCTTTCTTGACTTTGGGAATCTCTACTTCTTCAACTAACATATCCTTAGGAGCTTCAATATCCATGGGAATTTTAGTATTTTCCATATCTAGAGGATTTTGAATGTCCTCAATTGTGTCTTCTTTCACTTCTTCAATATTAACTTGAGCATCTTGAACTTTCAGACCAAATGTAACATCTTCAACATGAGTTTCTTTAGACACAATGTTATATTTGTTCTTCAACAAAATTCCCTTAGGAATTTTCTCAGTGTCTTTTTCAACTTCCTCAGTCTACCCAATCATAAGCTTATTCACCATTGATTTTATCTTAAAATCCTTTTTAGCTTCATTGAGGATTTTCTTCATTTATTTTGTTTACATTACTAGACATAGATTGACAAGTATGAGTTCTCTCATTTTTTCATCTTTAATTCTTGCATTTACTCTCCTTATTTCTAGGACTTCATATAACCCTTCAAGTAACTATAACATTATTTCTATGAGAGTCATATTCAAAGTATTCAAATATTTTATTGTAGGTTCTTCAAGAGTTCTCTGACTGACACTATCAAAAGTGTCATACCATTCAAAAAGTTGTTTTAGATTACCATCCATAATTAAAGATTTTTCCACTTCCTCTATAGTCATACCTGATTTATCATTTTTCACCTTTTTCCTGGCTTTTTATTCATCAGAGGGCTTATCCTTAGATAATTTTTATTCCTTTGTACTCTTATGATTAATTTCTCTTCTTCATCTGATTCAGTTTTATTATCTTCTTCAACAAAAACATATACTCTTCTGCTTTTATTCTTCTTCCTTTTTCCTTCTCTTCTAGATGTCTTGATTTGAAATTTTACAAGACTTGATTTATTTTTAGGATTGAATGAGGGTGTAAAGCTCCTTGTAGATCTAGATTTGGGAGAGGATGTTGTCAAACTAACTGACTCAATTCTAGCAGGCTCTCCTTTTTCAGCTTCTCTTTTCTTCCTAGCTTCCCTCACTAGTTCAACTGATATGCTAAGGCTTTTTACAAAAAGCATCAACTTCCCTTCTCACATTCCTGACTATCACAGGCTTCCTCAGTTGGTTATGCACTTGTATATCTTTCTTTGCAAAGGTACCAAACCTTTCTTCTATCGGATCCTTAGGTTCACTCAACAAGTGTTCTTCAACCTCATATCCCATAGGCATTATCCAAATTGTTGCAAGTTTTGTGGCTTCCATCAAACATTGATCAATGTCAACCATGAATAAAATAGTGTCCTTATAATTTTCCACAATAGACTTAGGAATCCTTTCCCTAGATTTCATTACACTCTGATTTTTTTTGAAGTAGCCCTAGATAGCAGTTTTCCTTGCCTTGATATCTCCAATTCTGTATAACATATCCCTGATTTGAACAGCTACAGGTCTGTCACTTTCCCTTTGCCAACTCCTGAAAATTCATTCATGAAGTAGAAGAATAGACACAATAGCAAATTTCCATACTTGAAAATGGTCTTCTTGTCCTTCTTGATTTTACCAAGATTTTCAATTAGCTGGCTTCAGGGTAACTCATATAAGTCATATTTTAAATTTTCCTTGACCATTTGATAAGCTGCATAGATTGCAATACTAGATATAGAGTTATCCTAACTGGAGTGATAGATTTTATATCCAATAACCATTGAAGAAAACTTTACATCAAATTCAATGATGTCATTTATGACCATGGCTCTTCTATCAAAATTGGAACGGGTTGCCTTAGTGATTGTGATGCGGTACAACTGATACAAGGTTTTGTATATCATAAAAATAGACACAAAATCCTGCATAAGCTATAGCATCGACACAATCTCTCAAGATTCTCACTGATAAAGGTTTTGTTGCGTACAAAAATGAACTCATAGTCAAGTCTCCTACAACATCGACACATTGTCTCACAAATCAAGACAACTGCTATTATCTACACAATCTACCTTCTTTCTGCATATACTAGCTTATGATCACTACTGATCAATACACACTGGTCGAGCTCAAACCATGATATTTAAAACAACATCGAATCCCCAAAAACTAATATGCGCTAATAATTTGCAATACATATAACCAGGAATAAATAGAGCGATCAACCTGACATGAAATGGAAACTCCACTTAATCACATTCAAATATTAATACTGCAAAAACATTCATACACTAAATGGCTCTCTGGCCGAAGACTAGAGAGCCTGATTTCTTCTCCTTTCGTTACTCTTTTTTTTTAACTTTCCTATAGTTGCACTCTCTATTCCCTCTCCTCAGTATTCAGTTACATGTTTTCTCTTTATAGAGATTCTAGGGTAGTTAAACAAATCGTTCCTCTACCCGATATGCCCATTCCTACACTCAGTTACAACTGACATTTAATTTTTTTTAGGAATATATCACTACACTTTTAAACAATTAACCATTTCTTTAACATGGTGTAATAAAGAGTTGAGGTGCTCCCACACCATACTCCTAGGCATAACAGATTTCCAAGTCCCATGGAAATGCTAAGGTGAGATTTCTGCAAACAAACCATTCGCCTCAGTGTCTGCACCACTATATCAATGCTCCCGTTGCTTCCTTTGTTGTTGTCACATGACTCCCATCAATGGAGTTGATGCTGGTTGTTGTCCACCAGACTGCATGCGGCTACTTAACACCACCACTATACTGCCATCTTACCCACACACAATTCTGGAAGATGCTTCCCACCCTTCTCTTAGTGGTTGATCTCATTGCACCTTCTACCTAGTTGCATTGTGGTGGAGACAATACTAAGACGCCAGCTTGAGATCTTCACACACACAAGAACAACTACATCCTTACTGTAGTTTAGATGGATCAACTTGCAACCAAGAACCCACGCTACTGCCTAGTGTAGATTGCCTTCTACACACTCAGAACCTTCTGGCGCTCTGATACCATTTTGATGTGGTACAACTAATACAAGGTTCTTTATATCATAAAAACAGACACAAAATCTTGCATAGGCTATAACATTGACAAAATCTCTCAAGATTCTCACCTATAAAGGTTTTGTTGCGGACAAAACTGAACTCATAGTGAAGTCTCCTATAGCATCGACACATTGTCTCACAAATCAAGAAAATTGTTGCTATCTACACAATCTACCTTCTTTTTGCATATACTAGCTTTTGATCGCTATTGATCAATACACACTAGTCGAGCTCAAACCATGATATTTAAAACAAGATCGAATCCCCTGAAACTAATCTTCGCTAATAATTTGCAATACATATAACTAGGAACAAATAGAGCGATCAACCCGACATGAAATGGAAACTCCATTTAATCACATTCAAATATTAATACTGCAAAAACATTCATACACTCGGCCAGAGAGCTTGATTTCTTCTCCTTTCATTACTCTTTTTTTTTTACTTTCCTATAGTTGCTCTCTCTATTCCCTCTCCTCAGTATTCGGTTACATTCTTTCTCTTTATAGAGATTCTAGGGTAGTTTTAAACAAACCATTCCTCTACCCGATATGCCCATTCCTACATTCAGTTACAACTGACATTTAATTTCTTTTAGGAATATATCACCGCACTTTTAAACAATTAACCATTTCTTTAACATGGTGTAATAAAGAGTCGAGGTTCTCCTACACCAGATTGTTTGGTTTAAAGCTTTCGATGCGGGCAACCCACTAGTTGAATTCAAACCAGTAACAATGGTTATAGATTGTCTTGTGATCTTGAAGGGCCAATTTAACCACATGAACTCGGCATGCACTCAACTTAGTATGTATCGAACCCATTCATTTTTGTTGAACATGGGAAACTTCACAGTTTTAGTGAATTTATTCTCCTCCAAAGTCTTAAATTTAGGTTTTACACAAAAATATTCTCCCACAATGTTATTTGTGTACAAATTTAACAACTAGGAGCTTCCTAACTCCTCAATATTCACATGAATGTATCCCCTAATATCTTCAATGTACAAAACACCATAAAAAACTGAAGAAAATGCACCTAATGGTTCTGTCTCAATGGATTTGAATGAGTGTCATTTGAATTTTGGGTGGGGCCTATCCTTAATAGCAATGACTAATGGAGTAGCCATTTCAAATTCACAAGTTTCAAAGATAAATACCTTTTCTCCAAATTAGGGTTTGATCGCCGAATTGCCTTTAGACTTGTATCTCACCAAAATTCGCTTGCAGATCTTCTTCAAACTTCTTCTTTTGAAAATGAAAAGTGACAAATGCTTAATATAAGTGAATTTTTATTATTCGCAAACCTAACCTTTTTATTGCAATAAATTCTTTTGCCCTAGGTCTTCCATATACCCTGTTTTCATAGTTTGTGAAAGAAAATTCTTCTGTGAACCTTCAATTTTGCATAAATTTCCTTCACAAACGTTCCCAAAAGATCTATAGATCATTAACACAATCTCTGTAATTTACCACATTCTAGTACCAACTACTGACAAGGGGGTAAAATATTTTCTTGAGAGCTTTCCCTAGGCCAGAGGCCTTAGACTAATTCCTAGAGGAGTTTTCAGTACTAGATTATTGTGTTGATTCATTTCTTGCATTAGAGGCACTCTTCTTCACCAATGTATTCTTCATTTGATTCCTGATCTCATCCATAGTAAATTTTCCTTTTCCCTTATCATCCTTTTGAATATTTTTCCCTTTGTTTACCAGACCCTTCCCGCTTCTACAAAATCTTGCAATGTGACTAGATTTGTTACAATTATAGCACACAACATTTCTTTGTCCAGACCAGTTATTCCATTGATTTTCTCTTGATCTGCACTAGTTAGCAATATGGCCAAATCTATTGTAGGCATAACATTTGATATTTCTATTGAAAAAGTTTTTTGTCATATTTTTGCATTCAATTGAATTATGACCATACTTATTGAATGAAACACTGATCAAAAAATGATTGACCACTTGGATTGATTCTACTTCTACATTGAGCAACCATATGGCCAAATTTATTGCAAAAAAAATAGTATCCATTGAAAATTTGAGCATTGGGTTGTCTTACGAGATACCTTCTAGCTTTGTTCATTTGATTTCTTGACCTAGATTTTCTTTGACCAGATCCAGAGCTTTCTCCTTTCTCATATCCAAGACCTTGCTTGTCACTTGAAATCTTCTGACTTTGGATCAGTTCATCAAGCTTAGTTGAGCTAATATTGAACCTCTCCTTGCATTCATTTGCAGTAGCAAGTTCATCCTTGAGAATAAAAATATGTCTTTCAAGCTCTTCATTGTTTCTATATTGTTGCAATTCAAGCTATAGTTGATTGAATCTATTGCATTCATCAAATCTCTCTTTCAAGGACTGAGTAATATTATCTTCATTCTTCTTTATATCTTTAATTTCCTCGGTAATCCTCATCACAATAGATTCCATCTCATGCTTTAGGACAACATTATCTCTGGTGATATTTTCATATTCTTCTGTCTTTTCCTTCAAGGATTGACTTAGGTGTTCCATGATTTTTCTTTCTTTTTGCTTGATCTGATAAAAAAATTCCTTTCTCTTTTCCATGGAATTATTGATTTGATATTTCAATGATTGCATGAACTTCTTAGCATTCGTGAGGCTTTCTTGCAATTCCTTGACTTCATATTTGGACTAATCAAGATCATCAAGTGCCACCAAAATTTATTGATGAAGACTTCCAAAATCCATTGAGTCACCTTCCCAGTTCTTCCCCAAGATTTTAAACTTCTTCCGAGGAACTAGGCTATGATACCAATTGTTGGAATCAAGGAACACTAAGAGGGGGGGTCAATTAGTGTTCTACAGAATCTAACTTTATTAAATTGATATTTAATCCACTTATAACATTGAACCAAAAGAAATATGCAAGAACACAAGACAAGAAACCACAACACCATAACACAAGGATTTTTACATGGAAACCCTGTTAGGGAAAAGAGCACAGTGGAGGTCAATCCACAATTTGAGTATACTCAATAAAAGTGTTTACAAAAGGAGTGCACATGCATTTAGGCACACTGCCTAGAGATCACTGCTCAAATACAAAAGGATTTCTACCCAAAATAAGACTCACTATCTTACAGTTATATCCAAAATCCAATTGGAGTAGATGAACTATGAAATAGCATCTACTGATTCTTGATTGTAGTTTCGGTTAAGCACATTATTCATATTCTTCACATTTTATCTGCTTCTACTCTTGTAACTTTGTCTGCTTTAATTTACATCACCAATATTTTTTCTATTCAAATGAAACTAAACAAAATTGATCTATATTCCTTCTAACTCTTGCATCATATCAAAACATATAGCAAAATGATATAACAATCGATTATATATATCCACCACTAGAGATTAGAACAACTGTATGTCGACTTTAACAATATATAAAGCATGCACAAACTGTCGGCTTAATCCATAGACAATTATCATTGCGAATAAAATAATGTCAGCCAAAAAATAGTAAGGAACCAAAAAAAGATGTTTCAAACACGAAAAACCTTAAACAATTATGTCTCGAAGATCCACAACACGCTATACACATCTAGTCGGCCTTTCTGTACTGTTAGACTGAAAATCAATACACTGGATCTTCTAACTTGCACACCAATCAATGAAAACCCCGATGATTCAAGGATAAGATAGTACATACATCAAACAACATTCCTTGAGATCCACAACACTAAATGATAAAAAGAAACTACATATGATTCAATTTACACAACTCTGTCAAATATTCTATTTTAGCTTTGATAGATAAAAAATTTCTTCAATCTGATTTTCGGTATAAGCAATTACTGAGATGTAGATGGGATTAATAACTAGGGTTTCCATAAATGAAAACACTAGATGACTTGTGTAGTGTCTCTTGCAAACAGGTGAAAGGTATTTTATGTTGCTCATTAATGATTTGTCTAGGATGACATGGGTTAAATTGTTAAAAGAAAAAGAAAAATCTTTTCATAATAGGTTCAAGATTTTCAAGTCAATGGTTGAAAATGGAATGAGTGCTAGAATTAAGTGTTTAATATTTGATAGAGGTGGTGAATTCACATAAACTTAATTTGAGAAATTTTGTGAAGAACATGGAATATAGAGGCATTTATTTCCTGCTAGAACTCCTCAACAAATGGACTAGTGGAAAGGAATAATAAAACTATTCAGGAGATGGCTAGGACAATTTTGAATGAAGCGAAGTTGTCTAATGTATATTGGAAAGAAGCAGTCCATAGTATTGTATATATTTTAACATAGGAAAAATGAGGGTGAAAAGTACCAAGATTCCTAGTGAGCTATGGTATGGAAGATTGGCAACTATCAAGTAATTAAATTTTTTTGGGGGTAGATGCTACATTGAAAGAGATTAAGAAGGTTTGGGAAAATTTGAATCAAGATCTAATGAAGTAATATTTCTTGGATACTCAAATAGGAGCAAAGCCTACAAGTGCTATAATAAAATATTGAGGAAGATGGTTGAGAGTGACAATGTTAGGGTTGATGAAGAGTCATATCAAATCACACATGAGAAAAAATACTATTGGTTAGATGAACTTGCCTACTTAGAAGAAGAAGAAATTAAAGAAAAGGAAGAAGCATAAGATAAAATCACTGTGACTCCTACCAAGTATGTTAAAAATAATCGCTTAGAAGATTAGATAATTGGAGATAAGAATGTGGGAGTGAAGACTAGAAAAATATTTGCAAGAAAAATTGAATAGGTAAATTTCTCTTTACTGTCAAGAATAGAACCTAAGAATTTTGTCGATGAACGGTACACAATCTATTGAGAGGGGAGTGAATCAGTAGATCAAATTAATTTAGAACTCTTAACTTCAACAAAAATATTAGATTATTTAATTTTAATCTTCGTACTACTAATCAACATATGAACACACACTCACATAATTAAACACCAAATATACGTGGAAACCAAACATGGGAAAAACCATGGTGAGAATAGCTACTTGCATCTACTATCCAAATCCAACCTCACAAAGAAAGAATTTAACAAGTGAATTTTAAAATATGAAGTAGGAAAAAACCTATTGGAGACACCAATCCCCTAATGTATTTATAGGCCCCAACCTACTAGAGACACAATTCCCAGTAAAGTGAACTAAGCACCAACTCTGCAAGTAGAATACTTGTCCTACCAGATTACATAGATAGAGGTTGTATATCTTCAATATAGTTGAACACACCTCATATATGTGCTAAAATTGCTTCAAAAACTCTTCCACACTTCATATGATATTCTACCCAAAAACTATGCCACTAAAGAAATAAAATCCTTTTCTTATGGTTTGTAGCATTGTGATTTTCAAACATAATTTTAATACGTTTTCCTCTTTTGTTGGTTGGAAGATCATATTTTTGTTGGGTTTTTGGATTTTTCTATTTATGCATTTGAAGGAAAAAATATGGTGGCCAATCAAAATCAACCAATGGATGTGTCGTTGTTATTGGTTGGGAGTATTTCTAGGGTTTTTTTGTGGGAACATATGAAGGCATGTGTTTGTTTCATGCTTCAGAGCAAGGAAATGACATAAAAATGGGACTCATGTGATGTCTATGTTGTATTTGATGCCTAATCTCATATTTTGGTCACTTGTATGTTGTTTTGGTTTAAAAAATGAAAAATTAGCTTTACTTTAACCATGATTATTGCCTTCTTCCACCCTTGTTCATGTTGGTTTGATGAGTTAATACAATTAATGGAACATAGATTCAATTGATATATTTTTCATCTATCACAATATTAATGAATGAAATTATGCACTTTATGGAACTTTAATTCATTTGAAATATTTGACATCTATCACATTATTAATCAATGAAATGTGTCATGTGCTTCAAATTTTTGTAATATTGTTGGATCTAGTGATATATCTACATCATTAGAGTTATGATGAGAAACTTCCATGGTTAAAGGAAAGGTACAAACTATGTAATTCTCTTGGAAATTCTATTAATTTTTTAGTATCTATGGTCTATTTTGTGTTCACTAGCTATAAAATTATTTGTTATCATAGTTATAATATGGTATATTACATTGTTACTTCAGGTGCTTGGGTAGGTAGTTAAACTGTTTGGTAAATATTGCTTCCAATGGTAACTATTGCTTCCAACTACTCCTTGCTGCTTCGTAGCATAAATGCTTTACATTAAATGAATGAATATGAAGCATTTTTCCAATATTTGGTATCAGAGTGTCTAACTGGTCTTGTGCCATGTGAGGAATCGTTTAACTAAATATCATCCAACAATATGGGGATAAATGTGGCATTACTTTTTTTGGTCATTGTGTGTAAAATTATGTAGTTTTATATGGAATAATGATTTTCTGTTAGTATTCCTTACTAAGTAGTCATAGTCCATGGATTTGGAGATGATTTTAGTTGCTCTTTAAAGGCATCTATGATGTGCAATAGAGAGAAGAGATGCTTGTATGATTAGGAGTAGATGCTTATGTGATTAGGATTTTGAAATTTCAAGTTTCTATAGTTTAATGCTCATTGTTCTCTCAAACAAACAATTATGATGGTCTAAAGGTTGACAGAATATGAGACTATCTTTATCGAAGCTACAATTAGACTTGGCTAGAACGAAAGATGTAGTTGTTTGAATTAAAAGAGAGTAGAAAATAGAGCAACCATAGTGATAATTGTTATTCATAACCTGCTATTACAAATATATAGTCACACGATAAATCAATAGCTTCCTACAAAAAAGCTAATTAGTTTGACAGCTGATTATAATGGATTGACAACAAACTAGAACATGAATGACAACTTGACTGGAACTAGTGATAAAAAACTAGACTTAACTAAACATATAGACATCTAAACATTACTTGAGGACACATACACAACATATGTGAAATTCATTATTCATTTATGTTGGAGAATTAATTCCAACAACCCCTCTTAATGCTACAATACTAAACTAATTGACTACAAAAACAATAGGAAATACATTATGTAGAAGCTTCTCTTTGAAAATAGTTCTCAAACCAATAATAATTCTTCAAGATGCTCCCAAGTATATTCACCTAGCTATCATGCAAGTTCCCAACATCATTAGACACCATTTGCACATGAAGTGTCTCATTACCCTCGTAAAGGTATGATATTACACTTCTAGATTTCAGATCCCCCTTTGAACTCTTAGACACCAATCCTCACATGCATGTCTCGTAACCCCAATGAGGTATACTTCTTGATCCAAAAGTACCTCAAACTATTGAGCATCTATCTATCCTCTACTGCATCCTTCACTTTCTTTAAAGTGTTGACCTCTTCAAAATAATGTTACCAACTCATCTTCAATGAAATCATCATCACTACCAACATCTGGTGGTTCTTCATGAACAACTATATTTACTGATTCTTTAATTTTCCCTTTGAGAAGATCATTACCATGAATTTTACAACTAAATTTTGTATCACCAATTTTCTTACAATAGTAACATTCAATCTTATGAATTTTACCTGGCATTCTCTTTCCCATTCTTCTCTTTGAGTATAATGCAAGCTTTGGTTGAGTGTCTCCTCCAAAATGTCCTGGTGTTCCTCTCTTTTCTTCAACTAAGAGTACTGAGATCATATAATATAAAGTATGTGCAGGTATGTGACTGAGAGTAAAGACAACATTTCTATATTTCGAAGTCAAAATATTTAACAAAATAGATTTAGAATCCTCTTTATCTACCATAACACCATTTTATACTAGTTGTTTAATGAGGGATCTAAGATTTTTATGTGATTAGAGACAGTAGTATCATCAGAAATATTGAATCTAAATAATTGCGACTTTAAATAAAACTTTTCATTTGTTTTTATTTTTATTTTTATTTATTAGACTGTAGGAATCGTGTAGCACGATCCCCTATAAACTGTAGTGTGCCTAGTAAAAATGTTAACATGACCGCTGGCGCTGGCGTGACACACCCTCTCGTACGACGGGGGTGGGGGAGACTAGACCTCATGACCAACCTCTTGCAATATGAAAGATTTAGCCAACCGAGCTAGGGCCGAAACCCTAGAACTTTTCATTTGTTGCTTTTGCTCCAAACAACTTATTTAATTCATCCCACATTTATTTTGATAATTTTTCCAAATCAAAATGATATAATTCTGAATCTAAAAGACCAAGACAAATAATGGATTTGGATTTTTCATCTCTACTTTCCCAATCAATCTTCTCTTTAGCATCTGTAGGTAGTACTTATGTACTATTCACTATACTCCATAGATTTTTGTTCATCAATTGCATTAGTATTTTCACCTTCCATGTGTGAAAATTATGACCATTAAATTTTTCTAGAGGTGTTTCCATTTTTATATACTTCTTTGATGAAAAAAAATGAAATACCTTTTTGAATGTTTCATAGAAAAAGGATTTTAAACAACAGTATATTTACACCCTCACACTACAACAACTTCTTCTCCAAATCTATGTTGTTCTTGTAGCCCTCTATGCAGAATGCATTATTGGCTATGTGCTCTATTGTTGGACTTTGATCCTACTTTGAAAACTTTTGGAGGCTACCTCAGTCAATTCTCCTTACATTTGACTGCACACACCTCACAATGGCACCATTTTAACATAGACAACAAAACAGATTTCTGTGCACCAACTCATGGATTTATGTGGCTCTGATACCAAATTAAAATAGAGAAGATAAAATAACAACCATGGTGATAATTGGTATTCATAAACTATTATTACAAGCGTATAGTTACACAATAACTCAACTGCTTCCTACAAACAAGCTAATTAGTTTGATAGCTGATTATAATGGATTGACAACAAACTAGAACATGAATGACAACTAGTTAATGATAACTATTTGGAGCTAGTGACAACAAAATTGACTTAAATAAACATATAGACACCTAAAAATTACTTGATGACACATGCACAACATATGTGCAATTCATTATTCATTTAAGTGTGAGCATTAATTCCAATAGTTTGTTATCAAGATACATCATGAAATAAGGGGTTTGCTGGAGCTTTTGATCCTATTTTAGAGTTTTCAGACTGACATAGATTTTATTATTCTCTTTGCCTACCATCACCCTTTTCTTTGTAGACCATGGGTCATCATTCACCCATGCCACCACTAAGACCTTTGATTTACATTCTTTATATCACAAGTGGATATTAATGTTATTCATATCCTTTAGATCTTCATTATTCGATAACAAAATTGGTCTTGTAACTTTTATTGATTTGCATAGAGAATGGGATTTAATGAAGGCAAGGGTAATCCATGATTTCAAGAAAGGAATGGAGGGTCAGAGTCAATTCATTATCTTTGATTTTGATTCAATATTATGATGTTTATTGCTTGCCCTATAACTACAAAGTAAATATCAGTTTTAGTTATTTGATAAGAATAAAAATTGGGGATTTGGCATTTAGGGGTTATCTGAGAAGGTTCAAGACAACCAATAAATAAAAGTTTTAGGATCATTCAGAAATAATCAAGCTCAGTCCACAAGCCAATTTTTGCGATACAAGTTGCTTAAAGGAGTATAATCAATAATTTTTTTGATGTATATTTGATTTTTTATTTGTAAGAAGTGAAATGTGTAGCATGGAGTTTAAAGAGATCTATCTTCTTACTATTGATATTCAAGATAGCAAATTTATGATGATATTTGAATTGATTTTGGAGAATCCAAATTCTTAGAAGGGATTTCTCTTTGGCTATATCAAGGGTGATTACACTAGAAATAAGAACATTATAATTGTTATTCAAATTATAATAATTGAAATATTGGGAATTGCATTTAAATATAGACCTATGCAAACCCATGAAATCCTTCCAAATTTTCATTATATTTCACTTTTATAAGGTAACATAAATAAAATAACTCAATGGTACATGTTGAGGCCCATGAAAATATGAATGAAATTGAATATTGTGGAACATGGTTATGCTTCAATAAAAGATATATAAACATGTAACTTTTTTGATTTGAAACAAAGTTTTGATCCACTATCTTTGGCCTAGGTTTAAGTTCTTCTTGGAACCAATTATTTATTTATAGTATCCCATTTATTTTTTTCATTTATTTAGATTCAATCTAGTGGTTTTTGAGATTTTCTTAAAAAATTATTTAATATTTCTTTTACAAATTTGTAGGACTTAGGAAAATTTTCCACTACTTAAAAAGAAAAAGTAGATTTAATCTACTATGGAATGCATTATTTCTAAAGACATATCATTTTTATATTAATAAAAATATTCATTAATATGGTGTGGAATTTTAAAGGCCATTACTATGAATCAGATGAAAACCATCTAGTGCACTTTGTTGGTCACTTTGTTGACATTCAAGTAACTAGAATCTTGCAAAAAAAATTGATAGGAACTAATGTATTTGAGTAATCAATTTGCATAGGAATTGTTTGGAAATGTGCTAGGCGAAAAAATTAAAATCATTTCCTAATGTTTATCTATTTAACAAATTTTATTTTATATTTTCTTCAAAATTATTTTGGCTGTGGTTATTCAGGCTCATAGCATTAACGAGTTTGCTAGGTTTTTCTTAAGCCACAGTTAGAGCACAAGTGTGTTGCATCTAGGGCTACATTTGGCTTTGACATTTAAAAAAAAAATCACATGGCAAGTGTCCATGTTTTGAATATGTGCCTAGTAGAAACCATGGGAGTGGCAGGCTTAAAGGTAGCAAGTAAATGCTCATTTGTTTTATTTTCTTTCAATTATTAAAGGCTCTTCAATACAAAAATACAAAGCAGCAATGACAACTAT
This sequence comes from Sequoiadendron giganteum, assembly GCA_007115665.2. Taxonomy (NCBI): domain Eukaryota; kingdom Viridiplantae; phylum Streptophyta; class Pinopsida; order Cupressales; family Cupressaceae; genus Sequoiadendron; species Sequoiadendron giganteum. The sequence continues at coordinate 210,240,022 of CM021101.1, forward strand.
GGTTTTACTTTTTTATTTACCCGGTATCTCTCAGTTTTCTTGTTGTTGTTTCATCCTTTACATTTCTTTATATTTTTGCATCTTATCTCCAATGGTGTTTGTTTCTCTATTTATTTTTATAGATTTAGCACTTCAATGGAAGCACAATGATGTTACTCTCCCTTTCATTTGGTTAATATCATCATGAGACATGGTAATCTTCTTTTCACCAAGTTGAAATTATTTTGTGATAGAGACTATTAAGATTTGAGAGAGCTAGATGCAATAGGAACAAATTATTCTAGTGGATCGTGAAGAAAGATTTATATGATTAATAATATAGTATGCTAGGGACTTATTCTATGCATTGTGAATTGTGATATTTGATATTTCAATTTCTAGTTTGCATAAATATTTGGAAAGTCCTATTAGTAATCTAAACTAATTATAAATAGTTTGCATGGAGAGTGCATATTATAATCTATTATGTGAACAAACCATGCATAGTGATGAAAACCGGTTACCATCAATTTTTAAAAACATTCTCATAATATTTAAAAAAAAACATCATTCTTCAAGGCCTTGAAAGAGTGTACAACTAGTAGTGATTTCACAATATTGTTTTCCATGCTTGAAGTTCTCTCAAATGTTAATACCCTCTACTACTCAATAATCTTGGCTAAGTTAAGAGTGGTAGCATTTTCATGCTTCCATTGAAGTGCTAAAACTATTAAACAAAGCCATTACCATGGTTGTATACATGGGAAAAATGGAATTGTAAAATTTGAATAAGGAAATTTTCCAAGTCAAATGAAAAGAATCTTCTTGGATAATCTTGACCATTCCTTAGGTCTCATCTATCTTTCATGCTTGCTCAAGTACTAAGTGAAGGCCAATCTAAGATTCTTATAGATATTCAATCTTGTTGCAACTTATTTGCTCCTTGGGCATAAAACTTATTTGCTCCTTGAGCATAGATTAGTATCATGATTCTAAGTCCTTAAGCATAGATTAATAATTGAAGGAAAGGGTTTAGATATAACAAGATTCCATCACCCAAATACAATTTGTCTATCTTTGTAGACCAACCCAAGTATTAGGGGTAATGTCATCCATAGACCTATGAAAGACCATGAAGTCTTTCCAAACTTGAATTCCATTTCAATTTCTAGGTAGGACAAAGCAATTAACTAAATGGTACATCTTGAGGAACATGCAATTTTTTGGAATAAATTTGAATATTGTGCAATAGGCTTATAATCCTGTGAAAGATCTATAATGTATATAAATTTTCATATTTTCTCTTAGGTTTTGATCCACTACCTCTAGTCCAGGTTTAAATTCTCGAAACCAATTTGTTAATAGACATATTCTGCTTATTTTTTGAATTTGTGTAGATTGAATTTAATTGTATTAATTAATTTATTAGGTCAAGTTTGATGTGTTCAACATATTTTTCATTCAATTTTCAGTGTAAAAAATGTTTTCTTTATGAAATCAATATATGTCATAGGATTGTGCATTTTTTATTGTTTATGACACTTATTTAAAAAATTGTTTTCTTTTTCTTTTACAAATTTATAAAATCAAGAACTTTTTCCCTATTTAGAAGAAAAGGTACATTTAATTTGTTATGGTAACCCATTATTTCTGAAGATATATTATTATTACATTTACAAATATATTCATTATTATGATGTGGAATTTTACAGGCCATTACCCTAATGAAAATCATCCAATATGCTTTACTAACCACTCAGCTGGTGTCTAAATAAGTAGAATTCTACAACAAATGCTGGATGAAAAAGTAATCAAATACCCATGGACCAACTCTTAATTTTTTTTTTGTCATTAATACTGTACACAAACCAGTGGTAGTTCTTGTCTTCATTAATAATGATTATCTTGAAATACACATAACCTTCACACTACTTGCCTTAATACACATTATAATAACAACATTCCAATATCATAAACATAATTCATAGTTTCAATTTGGTTTTTGCAGTGGCTGAGATCCACAGTTTTTTTTTTTTAAAGTCATTTATGTTTTGGTTTGTTTGTCAAATGGACATTGCAACTGCTCATCATCAATGTTGGCAAAAGCCTCAAATAATGGAGGAAAGGTTCTTTCGAAGATGCATTTTTTATTGAGATCTCTTGGAGAGCTATTTGTTTTGCTGATTTGTTGCACCTTCATGGTAATTTTTGTTTCCCTTATTAGCTTTCTTTCTTCAAAAGATTTGGATAAAAAAATTATAGTTTATTTAATCTCTATATCTTATTGTTCAAACTAGGCTGCAGAAAAATGATAAAAAATGTTGACAAATGGCAGGGTTAGGTATTGCTACACTAGTATGGCAATGCATAGAAGACTTGTTTGTAGTTCATCTTGCTTTCCTCAAAGAATTTGGATAAAAGAAATTACAGTTTGTTTAAGATGATCTGCATGAACATATGTAAATATAATTTAAAATTTTTGTTAAAAATTAAAATGATATTGACAAGAGGTCACGAGGTCTATTCTCTCCCCAAATCTATAGTACCAGAGGGTATGTCATGTCAGTGCCACCGGTCACATGTGAAAAATGTTTACCAGTTGCACTACAATTTATAGGGAGACGGATACCAGACCGATTCTTAGTGTCTAAAAAAAATGACACTGTTTTATTTGCTCCAATCTATCATATAGATCAACTTAATTTCTATTATTATTTAACTGTAGCTGCAACGCAGCCCTTGTTTACTTCTGTTCTTACCATAGGTGAACATTAACTGGGAAAATTTGAAGAATATGAACAAAAATCCTCAATATTGACTGTTAAAGCAAATGTACTAGTTGAAATAGTTTAAAGTTGAATCACGTGTCAAGACTGATATATGTTTACTGCAAGTCTGACTTCTGGGCAGACTGGGAAAAATCTAACAGAACTTGTATAATGAGTTGTCAGTCTGTGACGCTTCCCTACGTCACAGATATATGAGATCTAAAATAGTAAAAGCCAAAACAAACTTCAACAGTTTCTAGATATAAGTATCTGTTAAAGTATTATTTAAACCTAATTTAAAACTATAAAATCCAAGCTTAACCCTTCCAAAGAAATGGCTGACAATAGGAATAGCAGGACTAAAGTAGTCGTTGCTCGATTCTTTGTGTTGAAATTTCTGCAAGTTGAAAAATTAACTGTTCTACTAATGTTTTTGTTTTTGTTTTCGATTTTCCTTTTCCTTTTCATTTCTTAAATATTTTATTTGTAGAGAATTTTAAGGTAAAATGACATTTTTTTGGTTAGTCAAAACTTATGATAGTTGTAAGTAAGGTATATGATTTTTGTTTTTTTCAATTATTTTATTAGGGAAAGGTTTAGTTTGACAGGTCTGTTGTTTTGTCTTTAAGATTACACGTGGTATGTAAGATATTTCATCACAAATCGGGTGAAACAGGAATGGAATTTTGTCTGTTCATGCTGAAGCTTTGAACTTGGCAAATTTTCATAAATCACATGGTGAGACTATGGACGATGTAGTCTACAAAATCCTAAAAACTAGTTATGTGCGTACAGGTTTTAATCTTACTTTATAAACCACATGTTTCACAGTAATCCAAATGCCATTTTCCAGATTTCAGCTTTAAACGCAAGAGATTACGATGATATCAAATTTTATCATAACTACCGATCAAAACAGCTAAAATTAGTATTTGACAATAAACTATGTCAGAATTTTCAGAGTTTTATAAATGAAATAGTCCAAGTGAATGGACAATTTTTTTTTTGATGGAGGTCATTCACAAATTCTTTTTTGTTATCCGATATGGGAGCACAAACCTTCTTGGGCTGAACCTCTTCGGCTAAGAGCTAAGGACTAAGGGGTATCCATTCCGCCAAATTCGCTTAGGGCACAATCCGACCTCATCCATTTTTCGGTGTCGAGCCTTTGCACTCAACAAGACTTGATCTCTCGTGGGCTCATTTAGAACCTTTCAACTTCACTAGTAGACCAAGGGCCCATTGGCAATGGACGGAAATTTTATTAGGGCTACACGTGAAATCCTTGTTTCAAAGTGGAATAGTTTTTTTTTTTATTGGAATCCTTTTTAATATAGTATCTTGTCAAATAAGAGTTTTCAAAATAACAACAGTTTCAAATAAATATTTGAAATATTAAGCATATATTGTAGTTTTGAAGGAGGTGAATTCAAACAATTTTTTTCAGAAGGTTTATTAGATAACCTAGTAATGCGAGCTGTCTATCCATTTTGATATTCTTCAATTAATATATTTTTCTTCGGAAGCAACGTCCTTATAATAGGTGCTTGTTTAAAGTGTATATTCTTAAAATTTTTGTCACATCAAGATATAGGTCATCCTTTCTACTACATAGTTGGAAATGAAAAGTAGTTTTGATTAAGAAAATAATTGTATTAGTGAGATAAAAGTGATAAAGTAGTATAGATATTCCTCGTAGGAAGGACCATACTTTTAGCTCAAGATGCCCACCCCAATGATTGTAGAATCTTGTAGATGTTGAAAAATATAGAACAAATTTCTTGACTTAAAGCTAAGCTATAAGTCAACAAGGGAAGTAGCAAAAATATTTTCAAAAGGAGAGAAATTGTAATAATTTTTTTTTAATATTTATATAGCACCATTTCTAGTTTTTATAAATGAAATAAATAGAAGACCAAAGAAAAGTCTAGTAATGTAAGAAAGCCACTAAGTTGTATTCTCAAAGTTAGAAAATCTAAAGATAAAATAATAATAATAATAATGGAAACGAATGAAAAGGGAATGGATTAACTTTTAGTGATCCTAAGCCCAATGGAAACTCTAAAAAGAATGGTTAAAATTTGATGGGTATTTATCATGAGCAATGGTCATAGGGAAAGCCTCCTTCCCGATGACAACCCCTAGTAGATTAAGAACCAAAGGAAGTGTGCAATCTTAAGTTGAATATGAGCTTGGAAAATGTTGATTCTAAAATTTTATTTGTGAGGGGAAGAATTCAACCCCGATGACAGGTTGACCTTACTAAGAGTGAAAGAGAAAGGACATGTCACTTTACAGAGAAAGTCAAGAGTATAAAACTACAAGAAAAAATATCAATTCCACCACATTCTTAGATGTTTTTATAGGATCTGAAGGTTAACTCAATATCCAAGATCACCTACAAAAATAATAAAAACTTTCCAGAAGAGAGTATGCAAGAAATGGGCTTGTTTTATATTAACATGTATGAGACATATAATATAAAGTGTATAATATCCTTTCTTATATAAATAAGGAAAAAGATAGGATTAGACAAAATTATTACATATGTCTTAACCCTATAACATGTGACAAATAACTCAACTTATTATTAAATGAACTAGGACAACATATTAAATGCTATGATAAGATAAGATAAGTTCACAAGAGACCTAAGATTTCTAGAAATATTCATCAAAACTATGTAAACCTAGCATTTACATAGGACCTTATGTCAACTAGTTAGGTATAATACCTATTTAAACCAACACTCCACCTTAAGTGTAACATAGAGAGTAGATTATTATGCAAATGATGCAAAGATGGGTCCTGACTACTAACCTATTTTAGGTACCCATGTAAAAATGATCTCTCACATGTGCAGTAAAGGAGAATAACCACTTGGGAAAATACCCCTCTAAAAGAGAAAATAAAATAAGAGCCACCATGGTACACGTGATGAAATAAGTGATGTATGGAGGGACCATCAATATCTCAAAGGAATACATCCATCACAAATATATAATCATTAGCCTCCCCATAGTGTATAATATCTTGCAAAAATGGTAAGTGATTGAAGAAAAAATATGATCAAATGTCAACAAAGAACTTGTTTTTCTTTTGGAAGAAACAAAATGATTTGCAAATATAGGAATGCTTCTCATTATAGATAGGAATTGAAAGGAAGAAGCATAAAAATTTATGATGATGTCTCTAAATAGGCTCATGTGTCTTCTTTTCCACTGAAGAGGAAGATGCCACAATCAAACAAAGCACATGCCCAATCAAATAAGAAAGTGACAAACGAAGACTATGAAAAATCTAACGTTGAACAATTTCCAACTTAGACAAAGATTGTTTGAAACTAGTAGTGCAATAAATATGATCAAAGAGGAGAGATAACTCCTTTAATGTTTCTTCCAAATCTAAAATATGAGATTCCAAAAACAAGTCTAAAATACCCGTCAATAAATCATCCCACAAAGTCAAATTTGAAGAACCAAAATCATCCTATTGATCAAGAATGATGGGATCGTTAACCAATGACTCTACACAAGGAAGAAATGAAGGTGAATGTACAAAAACTATCTCTGAAGGAGAATAAGGAAAATTTGAAGAAACCTTGTCCTCATCTTTTGAAGATTCAAATTTATCCAACTAATCCTTCTCTTGAATAGTATCATAGTCATAGGGTATCTTGCATGAAATATTAAAAGACACAAGATAGTATGAAATATGATCTTCTAGTAATGGTTGAGTATCAAGATCACCATATATCTCCTATATTTTAGTTTAAAGATAACAAGGACACTCAAAATGAACAATATAATTCAAAATGCTATCATCAACATGCATAGCAATAATTCCTAAGACATGATCTATTTTTCAATTTTTAGAAAATTTCTTACTATTAGTACCCAAAGGGAAACAATACCAGACAAATGTGGCCACATCTGAATCCAACGATTTTTTTTTTATGATGACATCTCTCTATTTTTTATAGTTTCCCATTTTCAAGATGATTAGAGAAGGATGAAATGAAACCCCCATAATCAACTATGAGATATCTTTAAAATTGAAAACATTGAAACCTTCAACATTGATTAGACACTACAAAGCATTATAAATAATTATGATGTCGGAAAAATGAATCTACATTCTAAATCACACTTTCTCCTACATTACATTATGGAGAACCAAAATTGATCACATACACCCACTTGGCTACTAACCTCACTGGAAGAGTTAGAATGGTGGATTAGGGATTTTTTTCTTTCTATGGGAGAATGATACCGATTTGATCAAAAAAAATTATATCTAGGTCAACTATGAAGCTATAATAAGCTAGTGTAAATATATATAATTGCACAAATAAAACAAAAAAATGGACAATAGAACATTAGTGTGCAGAGATAGAGGAGCCTAGCATGTAAATTAGGGTTCAAATTTCTTTGATGGGCATGGTACAAAACTAGTCTAGAGAATTTTGATCTTAGGAATCAATGAAAAAATATTAGAAGGTTGTGGTCTCTAGGTTCTTCCTTTCTAGAGTTAGCTTTAGATCTTCATTTATTGATGAGTAATTCCAAGTTTCCTAATTCGTTGAAGTATGAGGCTTGAATGCTTGATCTTACAAATAGGTCTTCAATCTTCTCCAAAATCCATTTTAAATTTTCCACCTACAAACAAGAGAGGGGAGAAATGGTTAAGCCATATAGGGGCTTGCCTATGTCAAACCTCATTTTTTATGTTTTCAACTCCACAAAGGTTATGATGATTTAAAGAGTGTTGCAAGGTGTTCTCCCTTGGTATCCTTGTGTTGTGAAATGCAATGCTTAGGTTTGTGACATGGCTTAACTACCTCTCATGGATACATTAACTCTAGTGGTTGTATCAAGAATTAACAAGTCAATCTTTTGGTGCAATGAAAATTGTTTATGCAAAAATTTGTGTTAGAGCCTAGGTCATAGGTTTGAACCCCTTGCTTTCATTGGGGGGATTATTGCAAGATGTGTGCCCTTGGTATCCTTGTGTTGTGTAGCGTAGTGCTCAAGTTCATGACATGGCTTAATTTCCTCCAATATATTCATTAACTCTAGTGGTTATATCGAACATCAATAGTTTGATCTTTCCATGCAACATAAATCATTTATTTAACAAAGAATGCTTACACTTGATCAGGTAGAGGAAAAATGGATAAAGCAAGTGATATTGTACCACCATGAATGAAAATGATGAAATATATGAAACTACAAATTCCACACAGTGACGAGCAACACTATAGAAGAGAGATCATTATTTAGAATGATTAGGTGCATCAGGACATGGAAGAACATCACAATCAATAATTTACTTTATTTTATTGTTCAAGGTTTGTAATTCATTGGTGGAATCACAATTCACTCAATGGTAAGATCAAAATGATTTCTTCTCATAAAAATTATTAAGTGTTAGAGGAGGTTTTATGTTGTAAGATTGTACCCTTATGCAATTTCATATTACATCAGCGTTAACTTGTGGAGGATTTTTTGTTAGGGGTGGTATCCAAGGATTGCATTAGGTTTGTGTATACTTGGCTCAAATAAAATCTTGGTACCCTACTCCTTACAACCACAACCATTACCTTTTATAATTTTCTCTAAAGATAATGTTGAATCCTATGCTATAACATGATTGCAACTTGAAAAGTAGGATCATCATCCATTGCATAGTTAATATAAGAAGTGTAATTACATTTATCATTTTCATCATCCTATAAAATAAATATTATTTTATTTTCCATATGAGATGTCAATTGTATTTTTGGAATGACAAGGTGAGCTAGGTTAACTTTGTATTTTACAAAAAAGGATGGTGTAATTTGTTATGAACCCCAATCACCAATAGGACATATATGATAACTATAATGAGGACTACTAGGACCATGATTAGAAGAAGACGTTGATGATGAAAATATAGTTTTAGGAATAATGAAGGAATACAAATATTTAAAATAGGAGGATTTAAAGATTGTCCAAATTTAACTAATTGGTAATAGAAATGGGTGTGAAGGTCAATCTTTATTGTAATAACTTTATTATTATGAAAAATTCAATAGACTTGTAAACACCACAAAAATCTACAAGATTAAACTATACCACACACATTAGCATGATGTAAATTTGAAACAAGCAAACAAAGTAGTATTCCTATGAAATAATCCAATATGTTTCACATTGCAAACAAAATTAAAAAAAATAAACTATTTGAGAGCATTAAAAACATAGTGCATACCTATTCCGTAGTGGATTTGTGAACCTTTGATATGAAAAGGAGCCCTTTCCCAATCCTTTATAAGCCTCAAGATGATGATAAACAAAAGATCAGCTCCAAATGCCTATAATAAGAATTCTTAAATTATGGATGAAAATGAAGTAGAAGAGCCTCTTATTTATAGATGAGATTGAGAGAAGAAGAGGAAAAATGGATGAATGTGGGACTAATCTTCAACCAATGGCCAAAATTCACTTGTCAAGATGTGAGAGGGTGAAGGGTGAACACATTTTGATGAATGTGTCCATAAACGCAATTAGGTGTAATTTCAAATTAGTGAAATGACATGTTGGAGGGAAGAGAAGATGGAGTTATTTCCACTTGGCTCAAGGAAAAAGGACATGTAAGATGAAATAAATGCCTTGTTGGAAGGACACATCCCATTGGGAGGGATTTTCAAATTTGGTTTGATGCTAGGTTGAGGGAAAATAGGGATTTAATAAATTAAAAAAATTGGTTTATTGTGCAAGTTGCATTGTCTAGAGGATGCGAAATGAATTAGAATTAGTTTTAATCAGGGTTTGATTAATTTAAAAGGAGGTTAGTTGATTTGACCATTTTGACATAGACTTTTGAGTTGAAATAAATCAAAATGAGAAGAAAATGATTTGAACTTTAATTAAATAAATATTTTGATTTATTTAACTAAAGGGGATGATGCTAGATAAAATCAAATAAATGTCAATTTATTTAATTTAATAGAATGACCTTAGATATTTAATTAAATAAAATGAATTATTTAATTAAATAAAGACTATAGAAGCTAATTAAATAAAAATTGATTCATTTAATTAAAGAGATGACTTTAGGAGACTAATTAAATAAAATTGATTTATTTAATTAAAGAGGAATGCTAGGACTTGATTAAATAAAACTGATTTTCTTAATCAAAGAGGTATGTGAGGATTAAATAAAGTTGATTTATTTAATTAAAGGAGGAATTAACTGAATAAATTGCTTTATTTTATTAGCAGAAGAATTTGATGTTAATTAGTTAGATTTAGATGCATGATATATATTTTGCATGTCTACAAGACTTATGCAAGGTACATGTGACAATGCCCATAATATGTATCCATGATCAACCTATAATAATATTATATGGTAGATAACATAAAATAAAATATACTAGGGCAGGTAAGGTAACTAGTCTTAGGATTAGAGGTAATATTATTGTACCTAGAGATTTTTAACCAATATTATGGAACCGAAAAATAGATAAAGATGTAGTAGCAAGACAATTAGTATCGATATTATGTAAAGGTAATAGATGAACACTACAAAAATTGAGTGTTGAACCAAGATCAATGAGAGTGCATATAATACTAAACCACAAAAAATGAAGAGGGGAAAGATGTACTCTTACACCTCTAGGGTTTTTCACCTAAGAGGAAAGAGGTCATTCTTTCACACCTTTTTACTTTAGGGTTCATTCAAAGGGGTGGTTAGGGTCTTAATGTGAATGTGTGTGATTGTGCCCTAAATGCTATGAGCTAAATGCAATTAAATGAAATTAAAATCTAAATAGTAATCTAAAATATAGGAAATAAAACTATGTAGGAAAACACATTCAGATGTATAAATATATACAAAATAACCTAAGAAATATACATGAACTATTACAGAAATGGATGAGATTGAAGAGGTGTGTACCTGGAAACTTTTAGGAGCTATAAATGTTGTTGGATTTAATGTAGAGTCCGAAAGGGACAACTATTGCCAAGTTGGGCGATCTAGTCCTTCTTCGAGAAAATTCTAGAAAACTACGTTGGGGCCCGTTTCAGCCAAAAGTTTATCCAGATTGACCAAGATTTTTGAAAAATATTTATAGTGGGACTAGGTCACCCAAAGTGGCGACCTATTCCTGTGATTAATTTTTGTGAATCAGAAGATGGAGTCTGAAGCCTTAGGTCTGTGTTTTTTGCTCCTCCAGGCGTTTGGTCCTGAAAGTGAAGATTCTAGTATATGAAAGTCTTCCAAGCTTCAACTAGGCTTTCTTCAGGCTTAGATAGCTTGGATAGCTTGTTGAATGATCTTCAAGATTCCAATTCACCTAAATCTACAAACACAGACAAAGAGAGAGAAGAAATGTTGATTGTTAGAGTATGGGGGCTTGCCTTGGTCAAGCCCCTTTATAGATAATTAAATTAAATGATGAAAAAAAGTAAGAAAGCATGGAATGTGAAGGAATTTACTTATTTACCTTGCCATGATGGTTGATATTGAGTTGCAACAATGGAGGATTCAACCCTTGAGTGCTTCATCAATGATGTCTTGTTGACCCAAAATATGAAACCCTAGCTTGCTTGAGAAGGAGAGATGAGAAGTGAGAAGAATGTGAGTTGAGAAGAATGAGGTTCTCCAATGAGAAATTAGGGTTTTGAAGCTTATTTATACAATTTATTCCCTAATTTTCTTTAAGTAACACCATACAGACCGACCTTAGGGTTTTAGAGATAGAATCCCAAAAGAATTTTTTTTTTATTTCAATTTTTATGCCACATGGGACTAGGTCGTCCAAGGTGGCAACCTAGTTCACCTAGGCCATTTTCATTACTTTTCAGGGATTAAAGTGTGATTATTGTTGCTTGTTGGGATTGTCTCATGAAAGCACACTAATATAGGACTTATATGTGTATTAGGGGGTCATTATAGCATAAGAACGGGTTTATTAAGTGATGAAAAGCTTAGGAAAGTGTGAAGATGTATTGCAACATCTTACAAAACTTTGGGAAAAGGCTTGGAATGGGTGAAAAGAGCCTAAAAAGGGTCCAAATAGGTGAGAAGTTTCAACGTCTACACTTTTTGGCAACACAAATACATATTTTGATTACACCAAAAATTATTAACATCTCGGATTGTCTTTATACATTGATAGAAGAAGGCTCATGCTCATAGAATGTGATGTATGGTGTTTTTGAATGAACACAGTCTATAAAAAGAACTTACATCATTCATTTTAGTAGAATAAGGAACTAGTATTTTCTAGTAAGAATCTTAAAGTATTCTATTATAAACAAGAGAATTTTAAAGAAAACCATAAAGGGAGATCATATCTTGAGTAGCATGAAGTTTTATGATAAGATCATACTCAACTAGGGATTTTTAAATATATTTAGATGAAAAAGGAAGAATGGGGTTGGGATATAGAAGAGTGGTTGATATATTAAAATTTCATTTATTTCTATGAGTATTATAAGTGTGAGCTACTGAGGTAAAATCAATACTCATAATAAGCTTATAAGCGATAGATTTAGAAAGATGTAAGTAACATACTGGAGGTCATAGGTAGAAGGTCACCATAAAGAACATTTTATTTTGTTTTACGATTTATTTATTAACATAGATTACTGGTCCCTCATGTTTCTTAGGAACACTAGAGACAACAATCATGTGAATAGATTCATTGTGAATTTTACTAGAATTGTCCGAATTTTTTTTTAAGGTAATAAATTTTGATGGTGAAGAAATTAGAGAGATAAACTTCAAAGAATACGATAATTATGAAAAATATTTTAGTACTTCATCTAATATATCGAAATCATCTTTCAAATATAAATTATCAAATGCATGAAATGTTTAAGAGAAAGATATCTAAAATTGTGTTTGCCAAACTTAAGAAATAAGAATAGAATGATATAAATAATTGAAACAAAAATAGTATATGCTTTAGAAAATTTAGGTTCAGAAAAATGTAATGTAAGGAATTTGATGCTCGAAGAAATGCTAATATAAACATAAAATCACCATATTACCTCAAGATAGCATAAATTATGCTATTATAGTTGTTCAAAAATGAATAATTTTTTCAAAGGAAAGATAAAGAAATTATGTTGAAAGAAATGAAGTTTATTTTTAATTAACCAGCAATACAAGAAGGAGTAAAATTCATTTATATTAAATAATGAGATTTAAAAACAATTCTAATTCAAAAATGACACATTCACAGAGAGGAACCTAACATTGGATATAGGAGCTCTTGACTTAGGATGACAATGCACAATGCAAACAACCTCACACCACATTGTTGTCCTTACACAAATAGTTCAAAATTCTCCAAAATGTTCATTTTAGCTATCAAAAGTATCATAACTTGCACACATACAAAGATGGTAATTTTTTTGGTGTTGTTTAAGGGTTTTCCTTTGTCAAACCCCTATTTTGATGTTCTAACCTCCAAGATGATGCAAGGGCATCCCAAATTATTTTTGTTCATTTTGATTTTAGTTATGTTTAGTGAATAATTTTTAAGGGCTAAAACTAGTAGGATTACTTACTACTTTTAAGAATATTGGAAAAGCTAAAAATAGTAGGTTTCTATTTTTTGTAATTTTGAATTTGTGCACTTATGGGCATGAAATATTATAGAGAGCTCCAAAATGGTGAGCTGAAGACAAAGGTGAAGACATCACTTCAATACCATTTGTCATTAGTGACATATTATTTTTTTTCTTAAAAGTGAGATCTTTCTAATGACATAGATGGTTTGTCAATCCGATGCTCGAGTCAAAATTTATGGGCCAAAAAATTAAACTACAATTTAAGAATTTTTTAAATTCAAAAAATAAGATAACTAAATCTATTGGGTGCCAAAAATAGAAGTCACGGTTCATTGGAAAGTGAAAAATTCTTATAATATGGTTATAAAGGAAGCATGATTCATTCTTGATGAGAAGATAGACAAAATTATTTCTTTTCAAAAAAGAACAAAGGCTAGGATTTCAGTGGCCAGTATTGCCATTCATAGACTTGCATGTCTGAGTTTTTGCATGTATTTGCAACTTGCATTTTTACATAATAGTGGTCTTGTGACCAGACAGTTGTAATGGATTTGATTAGAAGTAGTAGATGATTTCTAAGAATATAATAAATCTACATGTTCGTTATTATTGATTGTTATTTTCTATGTAAGGTGTGTTTGAGGGAGAGTCTCCCTTCATCATGTGGTATTAGATAAGGAGTTCGTAAGTGTCAAAATAGATGAATGAATGTAAGGTACTTTGAACCAAGACTTGTGGTTGTGTGTTTGTAAAATAAGTAGTTGGAATGTCTCCATGAAAAAATCATGGTGGTGGAAGAAATATTGGAGTACAAGATGAGAATTTTAAAGCCCTACAAAGACAAGTTCAAGCACTTCAAGAGGAGCTGCATAAAGGAATTGATCATAGAAGAGGAGATGCAAGTGAAGATGAAGCTAAAGAAGAATAATAGTACAAAGATGCACAGGATGAACTAGAAGACCATGATGAAGTTGGATTATTGAAGGCCCTCTCCAAGATTGCAAAAAGGGCAAGGATTAAAGTTTTTTAATACTTTGAAAATATCAATCTAGAAGAATGATTGATTGGATCAATGGCATGGAAGAGTAATTTGAGTATGAAGAGATAGAAGATCTTGAGAGGGTAAGATTTGCAAAGAAAAAATTGAAAGGTCATGATAACATTTTCTAGAAAGAAGTACAACTAGAAAGAAATAAAAGAGTTAAACATAAAATTAGAAGATTGGACCGAATGGTGGAGAAGTTAAAGGGATAGTTTATTGCTATTGATTATGAGTTAGATCTACTGAAAAGGATGCAAGGTCCAAGGAAAGCTATTAAGTCTGTAAAGGAGTACACAAAAGAGTTCTATAAGGTCATAATCAAAATACGCTATTCAAAACTCAACAAGGAAAAGGTGGCTTATGTTAGATAAATGGGTTGAAACCAAGTATTCAAGAAGAGTCAAGTTTGGTTAGAATGACTACAATTGAAGATTCTTATCAATTTTTCGTAAAGGTAGAAAATAAGCTAAATTGAATATTTGAAAGAAACCAAAGAGGAAGATGTCTTGGTGGAAGGATTGGTGGCAGATCCTATGGAGGAAGAAATGAAGATCATAAGAATAATGATGAAGCTTTTTCTAGTCAAAACTAAATAGGAGATAATTATTGTCACCCTTGTGACCAAAAGAATGGTGAAAAAAGATGAAGAGGAAGATATGGACGAGGCACTAGGAGAAGAGGCTTCAAAGGAACCTATTTCTAATGTGGATAAGAAGGACATCGAGCCTACGAGTGTCCACAACATCAAGGAAGGACAAATAGGAGACCTAAAGGTAATGCATGGGTTGTGCATGTAGATGAGGAGGCACAATATAAGAATTCTAAAGATGTAGAAAGAGGAGAAACTCTAGTATTTAGGAGAGAATTGTTGAATGAATAAAACAAACTATTTCAAACGAAGAGTTTTTTCCACACAAGGTGAAAATATAGAGGCAAATGTTGTGATGTTATCATTCATAGTGGTAGCATAGATAATCTCATTTTAGAAGAGGTGGTTAAAAAATTGTAGGTGGAAAGAAAGAGACATTTAGATCCATATCAAATTGTATTGTTGTAGAAAGACCAAAGAGCTTTGGTCAATTAACAATCTTTAGTAAATTTTAATATTGGTAATTACCATGATGAAGTACTATGTGACATCATGCCTATTGGATGCATGTCATTTATTATTGGAGAGCCCGTGTTAGTTTATTCAGTGCGTTATCCATGATGGCCATGTGTTAACACATATTCCCTTAAAAAGGGTGGAGTTCATCATAAGTTGAAGCCCCTAAAAGAGGTAGGAGAAAAGGTATGTAGTGATGTTAAAGTTTGTTTTGTAGATGGTAGGAAAGTGTTAGATGGTATGGAGCATGAGCATGTGTGCTTTGTAATGATTCCCAGAGTCAAAGAAGAAGAAGAAGATGTACCAATAGAAGTTTTAGATATGCAAGGAGAATTTGAGGACATTGTGTCAGATAATGTACCTTAAAGTTTTCCATCGATGAGGAATATTAGTCACCAGATGGATTTGGTACCATGAGATAGTTTGAAAAATAAGATAGCTCATAGAGTGAATCCTGTAGAGAATGAGGAACTAAATAAATAGGTCCAAGAGTCATTGAGAAAATTATTGATCTATGAGAGCTTGAGTAAATTTATAGTACCCACAGAACTAGCACCAAAGAAAAATGGACAGTTGAGCCATTAACAAGATTCCAATCAAGTATAGATTTCCCTTGCTAAGGATGGATTCCATTATGGATTGATTGAGTGGATCTAAGTACTTCACAAATATTGATTCGAAGAGTGGATATCATTAGATTCATATTAGAGATGGAGATGAATGAAAGATGAACTTCAAAGCTAAGGCGAGACTTTATGAGTGATTAGTCATGTCATTTGGGCTAACCAATGGACCAATAATATTCATGTGGCTCATGAATGAGGTATTAAGAGATTTTTTGGGTAAATTTGTCATTATTTACTTGGATGCAATTTTTATTTTTAGTAAGACACTAGAGGAGCACTTGTTGCATATTTGTACGACTTTTAAGAATTTGAGGGAAGATTAACCTCAAGAAATGCAGTTTTGCGAGGAATGAGTTGATATATTTAGGATTTGTAGTCTCAAGTAAAGGTATTAAGATGGACCTAGAGAAAGTAAAGGCTATTCTTGAGTGGCCTACACCAAGTGTTATAGAGGTAAGATCATTTCACAGTCTAACATGTTTTTATATAAAATTTATTAAGAGTTTTGATAGTATATATGCACCCCTCACAAAGAGAAAGAGAGAGGATAGAAAAGAGTTTAAATGGATTGTAGGAGCAACTAAGAGTTTTGATTTGTTAAAGAAGGAAGTCATAGAGCAACATATTTTGGTGCTTCTAGATTTCAATAAGGTTTCTTAGGTAGATTGTGATGCTAGTGGTCATGCCATAGGAGTTATTTTGAGTCAAGAAGGTAAGCTTGTTGCTTATTTTAGTGAGAATTGAATGATGCCAAGAGAAAATATTATGTCTATGATCAAGAATTTTCTGCAATAGTTCAAGCTTTAAAGAAATGGAGGCACTATTTATTGCCAAAAGAATTTATTTTATATAGCAATCATTAGGCCTTACAATACCTTAGTAGTCAAGGGAAGTTGAACCAAAGGAAGTTAAAATGGTTTTAGCTTTTATAGAGTTATATATTTGTTTTGAAACACAAAAGTGGGAAGTGAAACAAAGTTGCAGATGCCTTAAGCAAAATGATTTTTTTTTATAGAGATGAAGATAGAATTTTTTGGGTTAAATGAACTCAATAATTTGTATCCTGAAGATCCAGAATTTGTAGCAGAGCCTTAGAAGACTTGTTTGGAACCTATTTCATTAGATATGATAAGTTGGTTGGATTTTATTATATAGGATTACATGTTCTTTAGATGAAGCCAATTGTGCATTCCATGAAGTTCTATGAGAGATAACTTGATTAAGGATAATTATAGTGGAGGATTGGAAAAACACTTTAGTCAAGATAAGACCATTTCTCTCGTAAATGATAATTATTATTGGCCATAGTTACCAAGATGTGAAGAATTTTGTGTAGAGTTATAAGGTATCATGACTAAATGGGTAAGTCAAAATGTAGGGTTGTATAAGCTATTAGCTATACCAAATAAGCCATGGGAGGATATTAGTATGGATTTTTTTCTTGGTTCACCGAGAACATAGAGTGGACATGACTCAATATTTATGGTGGTGGATAGATTTTTAAAGATGACACATTTCATTCCATGTCATAAGATTAGTGATGTTGTTCACATAGAAGAGCTATTTTTTCAAAGAAGTCGTTAGACTATATGGTCTACCAAAGAGTATAGTCTTAGATCGAGATACTAAATTTGATGGTTATTTT
Source organism: Sequoiadendron giganteum (assembly GCA_007115665.2). Classification (NCBI taxonomy): domain Eukaryota; kingdom Viridiplantae; phylum Streptophyta; class Pinopsida; order Cupressales; family Cupressaceae; genus Sequoiadendron; species Sequoiadendron giganteum. Next base: position 210,257,758 of record CM021101.1, read on the forward strand.
TGGAGAACATCGTAGAATAAAATAAATATTGATTTGAATTTTAGTTCTGCACACCATCCACAAACTAATGGGAAGATAGAGGCGGTAAATAGGAGTTTGGGAAACCTGCTAAGATTCTTATTAAGGGATAATCCCAAGAGATGAGATTTGGTTTTACCACAGACGGAGTTTGCATATAATAATTCTACAAATAGGAGTAGTGAGAAATCTCCATTCCAAATTATATATTGGAGTAGTCCAGGAAATACTTTTGAGTTAATAAATATTGATAAAGGAGATAAAAGCTATGTTGAGGTTGAACATTTTATAGAACATATGAAGAGCTTGCATGAAGAGGTAAGAAATCATATTTTTAAGATGAATTATTTGTATAAGGCTAAGGTAGATCAAAAGTGAAGACATAAGGAATTTTGGATTGGAGATGAAGTCATGGTTCACATGAGGAAAGAAAGGTTCCCAATGGGAACATATAATAAATTGAAAATGAATAAATTTGGACCATGCAAGATCTTGAATAATAATGATTCAAGATATGCCTATGAGGTAGTGTTACCAAGTGGGATACGCATCTCTCTCAATTTCAATATTTTTGATTTAACAAAATATCATGAAGGAGACATGGAGGATGGACCAATAAAATAATAATGGAGTATTCAGACACCTACTTCAAAGAAGGAGGAGATAGAAGAGATATTGGATAGCCATGTGGGTAGAAGTACAAGGAACATGCAATATGAAGAATATTTGGTTAAGTGGAAAGGAAGTCCTATTGAAGATTCATCCTGGCTATCTTAGGTAGAGGTTGACCATCTTGGTTTTCCGTAGAATACCTGAGATGTGACAAGGTCACTTCTCAAATTACCCCGAGTCTTTAATGCAAGAGCATCCAAAGTCTAATAGAAATCTTGCATCACCCCCCGAAAATGTTTTCTTTGATTTTAGTTAGGATTAGTGAATAAATTTTAAGAGCTAAAATTGGCAGGATTACTTACTATTTTTAGTAATATTGGAAAAGCTAAAAATAGTATGTTTCTATTTTTAGTAAGTTAGCACTTGTGCACATATGGGCATGAAATCTTATAGAGATCTCTAGAATGGTGAACCAAAGAAAAAGGTGAATAACACTTCCATACCATTTGTCATTTGTAAGATATTAATTTTTGTCTTAAATATCCCTTGTAAAATATTCAAAGTCAATTTTGAGGTACCTAGAGGTTCCAAATGGGCTTGCAAAGTTGCCAAAAACCAAAGTATATTGAAAATATATAGTTGCATCCCTTGCACTCGATGATATCATTCAAATGAAAAAATTGTTTTTTCCATCCAATGGCCAAGTCAAAAGTTATGGCTCTTAGAAAATTGAGATTTTTTTTAGGAATTTTCTAAATTTGAAAAAAAAGGATAACTGAATCTACTAGACGCTAAAAATAGAAATGATAGTTCATTGGAAAGTGAAAAAGGCTTATAATGTGGTTACAAAGGAAGAGGGATTCATTTTGGATGAGAAGATAACCAAAATTTATGATTTTCAGCAAAGAACAAAGGTTTGGATTTTAGTCCAATTGTTATTGCCATTCACAAACTTGCATGTTTGAGTTTCAACATGTATTTGCAACCCAGATTCATGTAATAGTGGTCTTGTGAAAAAATAGTTGTAATGGATTTGATTGCATGTATGTAGATGATTTCTGAGAATATAATAAAGTTGCATGTTTGTTATTCTTGAGTGTTATTTTCTATATAAGGTGTGCTCGAAGGAGAGTCTCCCTTCATCACAAGAACAACTAGATATAAATATGACAGAAAGATAACTTTTAAACTACAAAACACTTAAGAATTTAAAAGAAATGATACAAAAATTAAATACTTGATATGGTTTCAACCATGGTCTATAGAGAAAATGATGATGTGATTTAGATAGATTTGATACAATGATAAATAGATATATATTTTAATTCAAATATTTTTTGTAACATGAAATAATAAAGATAAAGAACAAAGAGTATTACCAATATCTTGGGCTCCCCTTAGTGATGTTTTTGTTTAATTTGGAAATGGGGAGCTAATTATGAAGATAGATTTTCTATGAGTAAAGAGATCACAATAACCAAGAAGCTATTCTATTTGTATTGTTGGACTACCTATGGAAATTTTGACCAAATTTTCACTAGATGAGGGAGGGAGAGAAATATCATAAAAAAGTGAGGATCCATCATCCTAAATGAGAAAGAGGGATAATTTTATTTTCTTAGATGGGTGGGAAGAGATGTTACTTTTTGTTCAGGTATTAGACCACACATCATAAATAATCCATGTTGAAAGTGCATTTTTAAATTTTAAAAATTTGGTAGATGTTAGCACATCTCATATGTCCATGCATAGCATTGTGGTCTAGAAGATTTTTTTTGATTCTCAAACTACAAGTTGGTAATACTCTATGCTTGTTGGTCATCAAATACAATCTTTGAAATCAAGATATAATAGTATTATGATTTATTTTAAATCTAGACCATTTTAAATTATGAATGTGAAATTGAAAAAGTATGCAATCTTTGACACTATAGTCTTGTGGTTGTTTTCCTAGATTTCATACTTGTACCTTTTGCAATCAACCATCTTGGTCATGTTAGGGTCTTTGTCTCCGAGAATATATTTTTCCAAATTTTTACATCTTTTACAAATTCCTTAAGGCATTTCATCATATCATCCATATTCTTATAGTATTTACCACACTTGATAGAGAGTATGAAATCACTAACACATTTAGGATGTGTATTTTCAACACCATTAGTTTGTTTTCCTTTCTTTTAGAAGACCTATTAGTAAATATCAAATTCAACGTGGTGATGACAACAAGAAGTTTCAAAGACTTTGTTCAGCTTCACATAGTAAGGCCTTAGCATCTCAAACATACATTGTCAATTGTCACATGAGGATTTAAATTTTGTGTACATCCCATATTGAGTTAGAACTAATAATATTTTCTTGCATGTTCTACATACTCATTTTGTCAAATCTTGTATTTGAAAAAAAATGGCATTTTATAAAGGGTAAGAATGTTCATTCCAATAATCACTCCATCCTTAATCATTTTGAATTGACAAGCTCTGCACATTAAATCCTTATAGACTTCTACAATATTATCATCTAAAATCTTTCTTATTTTACCCATCTCATTATAGTCTAAAAACCCATTCACACAAAATATATTTAAAATTTTTTATCTTATCTTTTGTAAACAATTTTAGATTTACTATCAAATCCAACATCAGTCTCCTTCAAATATTTTTATCATAAAAAGTTATCATGTAACAATTAGATATAAGATCTCTTTTCCTCTTTTTTATATCATCTACACCCAAACACAAATTTCAATGTCAATCTTTCTTAAATGTTCCCTATGTTGCTTTAGATACTTAGATATATTGTACTGGTCCATTTATTTTCCAACTATTTAACATTTCAGCTCTTACCATAGGTGAACATTAACTAGGAAAATTTTAAGGATATGAAAAAAAACCTTCAATATTGACTCTTCAAGCAAATGTTCCAGTTGAAATAGTTTAAAGTTGAATCACGTGTCAAGACTGATATTGAATATATAATATAAGTTTACCTGCAACTCTGACTTCTGGGCTGACTGGGAAAAATCTAACAGAACTTTCAGTTTACTTTACGGGTGTATGAGATCTAAACTATTAAAAGCCAAAAAAATCTTCAGTAGTTTCTAGATGTCAAAGTATTATACAATTCTAATTTAAAACTATTAAATCCAAGCTTAACCCGTCCAAAAAAATGGCTGTTCATAGGAATAGCAGGACTAAACTAGTCGTTGGTCGATTCTTTGTGTTGAAATTTCTGCAAGTTGAAATATTGAACTGTTCTACTAATGTTTTTGTTTTCGTTTTTCCTTTTCATTTTCATCTCTTGATTATTTTATTTGTAGAGAATTTTAAGGTAAAATGATATTTTTTTGGTTAGTCAAAACTGATGATAATTTTAACTAAGATTTATGATTTTTGTGTTTTTCAATTATTTTATTAGGCAAAAGGTTTAGTTTGACCAGTCTGTCGTTTTGTCTTTATATATCTTTCATGATTTTTTTCTATAAGATTACTGGTATGTAAGATATTTCACTACACAAAACGGGGTGAAACACGAATGGAATTTTGTCTGTTAATGTTGAAGCTTTGAACTTGCAAATTTTCATAAATCACATGGTCAGACAACGGAGGATTTTGTCTAAAAAATGCCAAAAACTAGTTATGTACAGACATGATTCAATCTTAATTTATAAACCATATGTTTGACAGTAATCCAAACATCATTTTCCAGATTTCAGCTTTAAACGCAAGAGATTACAATGATATCAAGTTTTATCATAACTACCGATCAAAACAACTAAAATTAGTATTTGACAATAAACTATGTCACAATTTTCAGAAAAGAGCCCACGTGAAGGACGAAATTTAATTAGGGCTACACGTGAAATCCTTGTTTCAAAGTGAAATAGTATTTTTCTGATTAGAATCCTTTTTAATATATTATCTTATCGAGTAAGAGTTTTCAAAATAACATCTTATCAAGTAAGAGTTTTCAAAATAACAACAGTTTCAAATAAATACGTGAAATATTAAGCATATATTGTAGTTTTCAAGGAGGTGAATTCAATCATTTTCCTTTCAAACAATTTCTTTCACAAGGTTTATTAGATAGGGCAATTAGAGTTGTCTATCAATTTTGATATTCATTTTGGAAGCAAAACATTATAGCAGTTGCTTGTTTAAAGTGTGCATTCTTATAAGTTCTGTCACATCAAGATACGGGCCATCTTTTCTACTATATAGTTGGAAGTGAAAAGTAGTTTTGATTGAGAAAATAATTGTATTCGTGAGATAAAAGCAATAAAGTAGTACAAATATTCCTCTTAGGAAGGACTATACTTTTAACTCAAGATGGCCTCCCAAAAGATTGTAGAATCTTGTAGATGTGAATAACTCTAGAATAACTTTCTTGACTTAGAGCTAAGATATAAGTAAACAAGGGAAGTAACAACAATATTTTCAAAAGGAGAGAAATTGTAATAATTTTTTTTAGCATTTATTTAACTATATTTCTATTTTTTATAGATAAATTAAAATAGAAGACCAAAGAAAAGTTTAGTAATGTCAAAAAGCCATTAAGTTGTATTCCCAAAGAGAGTAACTATAAATATTAAAAAAATATGGAAAGGAAAGAAAAGACAATGGATTCACTTTTTAGTGATCCCAAGCCCAAGGGAAAATCTAAAAAGGATGTTTGAAATTTGATGGGCATTTATCGTGAGCAATGCTAGTAGGGGAAAGCATCCTTCCTAATGAAAACCCCAAGTAGATTAATAAAAAAAGGAGGTGCACAATCTTAAGTTATATATGAGCTTGGAAAATGTTGTTGATTCTAAAATTTCGCCTATGAGGGGAAGAATTCAACCCCCATGACATGTTGATCTTACTAAGAGTCAAAGAGAAAGGACATGCCACTTTATAGAGAAGGCTAAGGCTATAGAAAATTAAAAAAATTCTTCACCATGTTCTTAGAGGTTGTTGTAGGAGCTGAAGATTCGCTCAATACCCAAGACCAACTACAAAAACAATGAAAATTTTCCATAATAGAGTATACAAGAAATGAGCTTGTTTGATATTAAGATCTATGAGATATATAATACAAAGTGTACAATAGAATTTCTTATATAGAGAAAGGGAAAAATAGGATTAGACAAGATTATGACATGTGTCTCAATCCTATAACATGCAAAAATTAACTCAACTTATTATCAAATGACCTAGGATAAAGTATTAAATTTCATGAGAAGATAAGATCACAAGGCAACTAAGACTTCTAGAAAGATTCATCAGACATAAGTAAAATTAACATGTATATAGGACCTACTAGTGAAATAATTAGGTAAACTACCTATTTACAACAACAGCCTACCTTAAGTGCAACTTAGGAAGTAGATTATTATTTGAGGGAGTAGATTATTATGAAAATTATGTAAAGATGCAAAGATTGATCCTTACTACTAGGCCATTTAAGGTACCTATTAGCTAGAAAGAACAACAATACAGACGTCGCTAAGAAAATCCTACAACATCTTTCCACAAAGAGCTTGTAGGCCTTAGTATTGAAAGTATACCATCTAGAATAGGGGTATAATAGATGGGTCATGTCCCATCGCATATATATGTATATATGTATAGAGAAAGATATCAATAATAGTAGAGAAGAAGATGAAGAGATGAAAAATCAAAGTATATAGGAACTATATATGAAATTGTATGTAATACATGTATAAGGATTACATGTAATAAAGGAAATAGATAAGAAGAGTATAGGGGAAGATATATATATATATATATATGTAATTTTTTTATATGATTAATGTACTGATTATTTGAATCATATACACGATGCTATCTATCATTCTATGAATATATAAGTGATCACTAAATCTTTTTCCTGAACCTATTGATGTTACCTTAATATGATTGAGTTTACTGTATAAACTATAACACTCAAAATATCCTTGGGGCTCATAGCTATGATATGTATTTTCCTTGTTTTCTTGCTAACATTTACTTTGTTGCCAGGACCCTAGTTAGCTAATGTGAAGAATTTTTTTTCCTATGTTTGTTTTTTTCTATCGGCTTTATTTTGGTTTTCAAGTTGATCCACATGCAAGGATTTTGTATTTCCGATAGATGTGCAATGCACCACATGGTGGTTGTGCATATCTTCGTGATCACTTTCTCCTCAGTCGGAAGTCGAACCACATGGCGGCTTGGATGGTGTTTCTCGCATTCAATTTTCACATATATGAGATTATTCCCCCAACTGACATGGCATCTCTTTGCACTACAAAGTTGTAGCTTGGGAATGTTCACTTGCACTCCGTTAAAATGATTTTTTCTTTTTCCAATGAAGGGATGTGGGTAGATGCTGCCAAATCCACTTGGGTGATTGACAAGAATTTTTCCATACTATCTTTCTAGGATTAGAGCAATTATAAGAGATAATCCTCCTGAAATATCTAAACAATAAAAATGCAGTAGCTGAAAGTTGATGAGCAGGATTCCAGTGAGCTAATAAAAGATCTAGAATCAAATTTCCAAGCCATCAAGTTTGGATGTTTGGCAATCATCAATAAAGGACAAGGTCAATTTTTTTCTCTTCTGGGAAGCTATATATTGAGGACAACAACATAATGAAGAAGTTCGTCAAGATTTCCTATCCGAAATTTTTTTCCTTGAGCTTTCTTAGTTAATAGAAATATTTTATGTGAGAAAGTGCATAGAACACTGCTTCACTTTGACATGTTATGTCTATTTTATGATCAAACTATTATTGGATTGGAATTTCATCTTTGTTTAAGAGTTCATTTTAATTTCAAGTATGAGTTATTGTGAAGAAATATTTGAAACTATGCATGAAATGGTCTTTTTCAATGTTTCTTTCTTTATTTTTCCATCTAGGCTAAAACACTGTGTCTTGCTTAATCTGAATAGTTTGATTATCATATTTCGATGTTGTTTGTGTATATGATTAAATTATAATCTTTAGAAATTGGACTATGTCTTTGGATTTCTCCATTTTCTTTGCAGGGTTCTCATTTCTTCGTGATATGCTATAATAGGAGGAAGGGTTTATGTTGATTTTTAATGCTTTCTATTAATTTTGAAAACTTCTATGTTTGATTCAGATCTTAATACGCACTTCTAGTGGGTCGATTGAATGACTGCATTTGTGCTTGTATCGAGCCTTTGTTGTTCATTCTCCTCCCAACCATGAAGGGATACAGTGTTGTATGTCTCTTATATCACTCATAGAGGAAGGCTTGTGGTTTTTAAACATTTATAAAGCATTGGCGCATTGCCACTTTCATGTTTTTATGTTTACATTTCTCTTCCCCTTTTCCCAAACTTAGAGCAGAGTCAACTTTCTATAAAAATCTAAGAGGTATTGAGTGAGGCACATATTGTCCCCTAGCTCGTTGAATTTCTCATAAGACTATCAGAGAGGCGAAATATTTTATGATCAACAGTTCCTTTTCTAGCACACCCAATGGGACTATTCCAAAGGCCTGATTAGAAGTCAGAAATATTTCTAGATCAGACTAGAGGAAGGAAATTGGAAGTTTCATGCCCAAGGTTCAAACAAGAGCATTATCAAAGGGTAACTTTCAGTACTCTTAATTACCAACTTCGGTACCTAGGAGAAGAAGAGTCACATGTTTTGTATCATGTGTGAGAAGAAGAAGAGTAAGGAGTAAGAGTTTGGAGTTCAGAGCCTTATCTACCCCACCCGGAGGACAAAGTTTCTAGATAAGAATATTAGTCTACTCGATACATAGGATTTTTTTCTCCATGGCCCACGTACCCCCTCCCGCTCCCAAAAAAATTGTAACTTGGGAGAGTGGTAGCCCACTACGACCACCTACTGATGTCTAGCCCGCCATACTTGCTAATTCCCTCAAGGCTTTTCCAAAATTTTCTAGTGATGAATTTAAAACCCCTTCCAAACACGTCTAAGATGTAGCAGAAGTATGTAGGGTGCACAATATCATAGAGGAAAATATCGCTATGAGATTTTTGGCTTCTTCTTTCAAAGGGAAGGCTCAAGACTGGTACAGATCTCTGACTTCTGATTCTATTAGCTTGTGGGATGATCTCAGAGAAAAAAATTTCAAACAGTTTTCAAAGCAAAGAGACCATTCCTCGCTATTACATCAACTAATTACCATTAAGAGAGCCCTGCAAGAATCTATGAGTGACATCAACACTAGGTTTAACAAAACCTGGTAGAGGATCCCAACTACTACACGACCTCCAACTGCTATGGTGTTCATGTTCTTTTTGAAAGCCATCAATTTGGATATTGCGGTCTTGATTAATTCCATGGGAGGAGATACTCTACCCAATGCTTACGAGTTGGCAGTCTGCGTGAAGAATAGTTTGATAGATGCAGGAAAGCTTCTGTCATGACCTCCGATGCCTATTTTTCTTGAAATCTTAGGCACTCTACTTCGAGAAGAGTCTTCTCTGAATACTCTAGCGACACAGATGTCGAGGCCAGCTCCACCCCAGTCTATGTATGTCTACCCTACAGGACATCCACCCACGTCAAGTTCTTCCTCTGTAGCAGTGGACCTTAATGATATAAAGAGCCTGGTGCGATCCTTTGCTAATGAGCTAGTTCTCATCAAGTAGTAGCAAGCAGTCCCTTTGAAACAAGCAGCTCAGACATACCAAGTAGGTAGACCTTTCTATCAACACAATCAACAAAGTACATATGAGGGAAATTCGGGTTGGGTAGGTCAGCAGGTCGTTTCTACCAACTGAATAGTCTCGATTACCATGCAGGTAAGTGCACCAATCTATGACACAATTTTGGCTCTTAAGATGCCACTTTTTTTTTAAACCAGAAAAATCTGATTTGCATGAGAAAACAAAGATAGTTATGCTCAAAATTTCAAGATGTGGCAAGAACAAAGTTGAAGTGCTCTAAGTCTAGTTTCTAAGCTACTATATTTTTTTGAAATTAGTGAAAATTAAGGGTCTCAAAACGGGGGGGAGGCAAAACAGGTCCTGTTTTTATAAAAAAAAATAGCATAGTGCCAAAAGGCTCCCCACTTTTTGATTGACTTTTTTTTAGAATTTCAAAAATCCCAATAGTGAGAAATTAACTAACACCATGCAGTTTATCCTCATTCTTTCAAATAATTTTTTTAATGAATATATAATATTTTATGAATTTTCAAAGTGGACACATCTTGAAAAGATGAAATCTGAACGTGCTCCCCCCTATTTTTTTTGCAAACTAATCAAAAATTGATTCTTTTTTTTTTCATGTGTAGAATGGAGCCTAGTTTCAAAAAATGTAATTTATTTCATGTTCCGATGAATGGGAAAAAATCTATCTTAAAAATAGCACATGTTGGTTTTTGACAAAAAATAGAGGCATTTACAATAGAAGCCATGGACCAAAATATTAACTAAATCAGAATGAAAAAAGAACTATATATTTAGATAGCTAAGAGAGAGGTTAACGATATCACGGTTATTTTTATAAACTTGTATTAAAAGACGTGTAAATGAGATGGGGAGCACAGACAAAAATATGAGAAAATCTGGGAAATCCTTTCAATTAATACATCCAAAGCAGGCCATTTGGAAAGTGCCAAATTTGGTGTGTGCCAAATGTGATGAGTAATTTGGTGAGCACCAACTAGCCTGCTTTGCATAAAACTAGAATTTTCCCTCTTTGGTAAACAACTTTGATAATTCTTAGAGTGAACAGTTTATGATCATAGATGGATAGTCAAGGTTTTACCATTCATACATTCTCTAACTCGTTACCATAACTGGATAACTCTTTATCCCTCTAAAGTCTCTATCTCTCAAGTTTCACTCCCTCTCACATAACCTAGACTAATCTCTCAATCCAATCCCCTCTCTCAGGTCTCTTTCCCTACAACATAGGTACCTACATAAATCTATCTCTCTCCCTCTCTCTCTCTCCCTCTTTGGTCTTTTTGTCTCTCCCACTCCATCTCCCTCTCTTAGGTTGTTATCTCTCTCTCTTTCTCACTCTCTCTCAATTATCTCCCTCCTACCCCCTCTCCCTCTCTTAGGTCTATCACTGACTCACTCTCTCTATCTCTCTCCCATTCCCTCTCTCTCACTCACTCTATCTCTCTTCCTCTCTCTCGAGTATCTCCATCCCCCTTGTCTCTCTCTCACACACACTCCCTTTCTCTCTCCCACTCCCTCTTTCTCACTCTCTCCAAATTTGTCTCTCTCCCTCTCTCTCAGGTCTCTCCCTCCCATCCCCTCTCTCTCTCTCTCTCAAGTATCTTCGTCCTACCCCCTCTCCCTCTCTCTCTTTGTCAAGTCTCCCCTCCTACCCCCTCTCCCTCTCATAGTCACTCCCTCTATCTCTCTTCCACTTCCTCCCTATATCACTACCTCTATTTTTCTCCCTCTCCATCTCTCTCAAGTATCTCCCTCCCACCACCTCTCCTTCTCTCTCAAGTCTCTCTCTCTCATGCCCTCTATCTCTCTCCCACTCTCTCCCCCCCTCTCTCTCTCAAGTCTCTCCCTCCCACCCACTCTCCCTCCCTCTTTGTCTCTCAAGTCTCTCCCTTCTACCCCCTCCCTCTCTTTCAGGCCTCTCTTTGTCTCTCTCACTCACTCCCTCTTTCTCTCTCCCACATTCTCTCTCATTCTCACTCCCCCTATCTCTCTCCCTCTCTCTCTCCCTCTCACTAAGATATCTCCCTCCCACCCCCTCCCACTCTCTCTCCATCTATCTCACGTATCTCCCCCCACCCCCTCCACCTCTCTCAAATCCCTCTATCCCAAGTACTCCCTCTCCCTCCCACACCCTCTCCATCTCTAAAGTCTCTCTCTCTCTCACTCCTTGTATCTCTCCCATCCCTCTATCTCTCACTCCCTCTCTCTCCTACTCTCTTAGGTATCTCCTTCCCACCCCCTCTCCCACTTTTTCTCCCTCTCCTCCTTCTCTCTCGGGTGTCTCCTCCCACCCCCTCTCCCTCCCTCTCTCTCACTCTCTCACTCTATCTCTATGTCTCTCCCTCTCTCTCTCCCACTCGCTCTCTCTCTCTCTCTCTCACTCACTCCCTCTATCTCTCTCCCTCTCTCTCTCACTCCCTCTATCTCTCTCCCACTTTGTCTCTATCCCTCTCTCTCTCACTCCCTCTATCTCTCTCCCACTTTGCCTCTCTCCCTCTCTCTCTCTCACTCCCTCTCTCTCTCCCTCTCTCTCTAGGTTTCTCCTTCCCACCCTCTCTCCCTCTTTGTCTCTCTGAAGTATCACCGTCCTACCCCATCTTCCTCTCTCTCTCTTTGTCAAGTCTCCCCCTCCTACACCCTCTCCCTCTCATAGTGACTCCCTCTATCTCTCTTCCACTCCCTCCCTCTCCCACTCTCTCTCTCTCTCTCCCTCTCTCTCTCTATCCATCTCTCTCAAGTATGTCCCTCCCACCACCTCTCCCTCTCTCTCTCTCTCAAGTAGAGGGATTAGG